>JBAMYA010024349.1:0-16463 GCA_037176975.1 Arrhamphus sclerolepis | reverse complement strand
TATATATTTATATATATTTATTGGGATCTTATTTGTTTTAGCCTGTACAGCACTTTGGTTAACTGAGCTTGTTTTTGTTTTTTTTTAAACATGCTTTAGAAATAAACTTGACTTGTTGTAAGAATGGGATTCTACTGAACTAATGTCTAAGCCTGTTCACAATAAAATGCTCTTGTGCTTTTGGTTGCATCACATTTTGCCCTCAAGTCTTGCTTGACACCTTAAACACACAAAGAAAGCAAAGAATTTCAAAGATCTGAATTAACAGCAACCTTATTGAGGAGGGTGAGCTTGATGTCTTTATGGGAGCTTGAGCCTCCGTAGCCACCAGGAGGTACCATGGTGCTGGGGGGAGGGTGTGCAGGGTGACCACCCCTGTTACCAGGTCCTGATCTGGGCACAGGGTTCCCTCCTCTGGGTGGGGCTCCAGACTGGTCAGTTTTCCTGCGATCATCCCTGAAAGGCTCGTCTTTCTTTGATGGTCTTTCTGTGATGATGAAATGAAACAAAAAAACAGAGGCACTCTTAAGAGGAAATAATTCATGATGATAATAAATAAAACATTCCAAATCTTTATCTTTACCTAAACAACACCTGGTTATTCTTTTGATTTCCCTTACAGTCCCTGAAAGAACCAAATACCTTCACAGCTGATGTACATGAAAGCTGCTGAGCTCTCAGAAGATTTCAGTGCTTACTTGAGAACAACTCATTGTTTACAGATTTATGTGAAACATATTGGTGCATTTCACACATGGGAGTCAGAAAATGATGACTGAGGCTACAGTGTTAGGTTTTACTGACTGACATGCTTCTTAACAGTCTCCAGAGTAAATCTGGGGTGTGAATTGATGTGAAAGACTGTAGAAAAATGATCTAGTCCAGATGTGGCCTGCCTATGCTATGACCTATTCAACTAGCTCCGGGATTCCCTGCGAGGTGAGATGCTCAGTGTTTGAATGCAAATAATTTCTGGGTAACACTAATTTGTTTCCCCAACAAGCAGCTTTGGTTTGGGAACTTAGGATTTGCTTGTAAAGACATCATTTCCTGTTTTCCTGCAGCGCTGACCTCTGTTGCGCTCTCTCCCAGGTGGCGTCCTATCCCGTGCAAGCCTGCGCTCTTTGCGAGGGTGATTAGGTGTGGGTGAGTGGGAGCTCGCCGATGACACTGGACTGGCCAGGTCAGCGTACATATCATCCGAGTCGGCGCTGCGCACAGAGCTGCTGCTGGATGACGCAGAGGACACCGACGACACGCTGCTCACACTCAGCGATCTTTGGTGAGAGACAAGAGGACTGTGATGCACGTGCACAACCAAACGTGTTCAAATACAACGCACATTTACATCCACTTATTGACTTCAAAATCAAAGAAACGGTGCTGATACCTGGATTTCCTGAGATGGCAAATGAAAGAGAGAAAGAAAAAGAAAGGAAAACATGTCAACAGAACTGCAAAACCTTAAAGACAGACAAACAAACTTAAAAAAAAAAAAAAAAAAAACAGCATACGATCTGGCAACTGTTTTTCTAGATGCCATCAGACCAGCGCCTGGGTGCGTACCTGGATTTTCGAGATCCAGAGCGCGAGCGTGAAAGGGAGTTGGAGGAGGACCTGGATCTGGAACTAGAACCAGTATAACTGCTGCCGCTTCCACTCACACTCCCACTCACAGTTCGCCTGGAAGAGACAGAGGCGAAACACAAGTTGAGACAAGATTTATGAACTACAACAGAGGAAGTTTTCTGCTGAGGACACACAGGAAGCTGGTTCATTGTTAAAATATACAGATTAAGTTGAAGAAAAAGAATTCCAGTCACCAACATTCGGGAAAAAAGACTGCCGTATATGGTTTATTTAACAGTGTGGTCAATAATGGGTTTTGAAATAAGTTAAATGAAATCCCAGTGAACAAGATCATGCACAAGCAGTGTGCAAACTAAGCACGCCTTGTTTTATTTATTTATTTTTCTACATATTTTCAGCATCAATCTACTTCCGTGTGACTTTTGTTAACTGATCTTCCCGTCTCTCTTGCCCACTCATTGCTATCGAGGTGCGGGTAGTTCTGGCCGGTTCTTCGTTTGCTCAGTTTAATGAGCACAATCTTCTTACTGAATCATGAATCAAGACTCCGATGTCTCCATTAACACAGTCCTCTAGCTGCTGACGCTAACGAAATGGCATGAGTGAGAGTGGACAGCAGCGTGGGACGTACCACAGACCCAGATGATATCACTGAACGGAGTGACGGACTTGCTGAGTCAGCGGGCAGCACCGTGAACGGACGTGGTTTTGTCACCGTGGTCTCAAAAGCTGTGGAGAACCCTGTTATTTGCAACGTTGCTTCAGTTCAACAAGACTTCTGGGATCTTGCACAGCTCTCCTAAAGCAACACAACGGAACTTGAAACCCTTCCCCAAAATGCTTGTAAAATTGTTTTAGTGGAGGTTTCACTTCTAACAAGCAAAATCACACCTTCACCACAGTTGGGTGCATGCATGCTTCTCCAGCCTCATCACTATGTCGGATGCAAACACTGAACCGAATCAAGAAGACAAGCCTCTTTGCTGCTGGCGCTCATCGTGTTTGCTATGTGGAGTTAGCCAGACTAACTATAAGATGAAGCAATCTAACGTACATGATGACTATGAATGTCATGGCGGAGGCAGAGAAGAAAGTGAAGAGGGATACGCCAGAAAAGACGAGCTTGTTTGCTCACTGGTTCAGAGTTTATTTCATAATGGAAGCGGAGCGATGAGGTAATGTGGCCGGTAGCAACAATATTTACAACTGCGGTAACAGACAGTTGCGCTTCTCAACCAGAGAGGGCGCTATAGAGCACAATATATGCTGTTGCTTTAAGTCTTCAGACCAGGCTGCTACAACACCAGCTTTCTCTTCTTTTTCAGTCAATCATGTTGTTGATATTGATGTGTTTGAGTTTCATTCATGCTGTCTGAGAGTTCACGTTACCTGCTTATACTACACGTGACATCATCACCATCAACAACAACACTCCAATGCATTCATGATGTAGATCTTTAGATTTCGACCATGCCTGGTATTTAACAGTTTCTCACCTCATGTTTAGCATAATTTACACGACAACAGTGTCATTTTCCATTTTGAGATTAACAATGTTATTTGGTTCAGTCTGGGACTATTGTCATGTCGTATAATTCAGTTCCAGCCGAGCTGTAGCTGAGACAGACTGTCTCACATTTGACTGTTTGTATACAGAGGAGTTCCTGGTCAGCTCAATGACCCAGGTCCAAAACAACCCCAAATGATGATCTGTCCACCAGCATGCTCTGCAGCTGTTTTGAGGCGTCTCTGTTTAGATGCTGCATTTAGTTTTCACTAGTCCAGGATGATGTCCTAATGGACTAGACATTGTTCCAGAAGTCTTGTTGTGGTTTGTTCAACTGAACTGCAACTGAACAAACAATAAGCTGTTCATGTTGTTGCAGCCCTTCTAAACAATCCAAAGTTCTTCAGTTTTTGGTCTAGTTGTACTGTCATAAAGGGGACGTATATGACAAATGTATCAATAAAAAAAAGTATGATGACCTTTTAAGATTTAGATGCGAACTGTTTACTGTGGTCAATCAGCTGTTTGGAGATGGCCCTATAACCCGTCCCTGACTGGTGCTTCTCTGAGCTCAGTACTGATGTCTTTCCTCCTCATCGTTGTGTTACATATCTGAATGATAAAGGCCAGCAAACGACTAAACTTCTGTATTAACGGAGGTGCTCATACTCACTGCTGATTAAACTCAAATGCACTTGAATAATTAAGCAGCATCCAGTTGCTACTTAAACTCTGAAATTCCTATGAATGCATTAAAGGGAATACTTTGTTTTTATACATACCGCTTCTGTATTTTGGCTTAGTTTTAGTTAATAAATAAACCCTGAAAATACTGCAAGTAGGCACAATAACAACACAGATATCCATCTGTTCACAGTTTTCCAGCTGTGACATTTAAAAATGTTCCCATAGTCACAGAGTGAGCTCCTGAATCCCATGCAAACTCATTTGAATATTGAATTCCCTTCTTGCCTTAACACCCACACAGTGGTTCAAAGGATCAATGGCGCTGGTTTATTACAGCTATTCACAGGACTATGAAAGAATACAAATGTGTTTGTTGGTTTAGCTAGGCTGCAGAGGTGTGTTTACATCTTTATGATACTGTCAACACAGCTCTGCTGACTTCCTACTTTTGCCTGAAGATGTGCAATCAAACTATTGACATGTGGCAATTTTTAGATTCGTTGCAGCAACAATGTGCAGTGTCAGTGTTAAATAAGAAGCACTCCACCAGACCCTTGCGGCCCTCAGTATGATATTTTGTGGCCTCCGACTTGATAACAAAGTTTAGTGTTTAGAGCAAATTTCTCAAATACAACTTTCTGTGAGCCATTGCACGTACTGCGCTTTTATATTTTTGGCCCTCGTGGACTTCCATAGCTTAGACTTGTGACAGCTTCTGATGGTGTTTGTTGTCAAGTCGTCTCCATGACAACAACGGGAGTCAGGATGGATGTGTTCAACTTTTGACACATCCAGATGGACGTCAGCTGGACAGAAAGCAATCGCCAATGAAATGGTAGAGAGCTGGAGCGGCTCAGGTCCATTTATGCTCAGACCTGCATTAATATGGATTAAAAACAGTAATAGTGGAGGTTGTGGTCACACAGACGTTTCAGAAATGAGTTTTGGGAAGAAGTGGTTGAATCTGGTAGGACTGCGTTTGTGGACGTGGACAGCAGTGACGTAATAACGGAAAACAAGCCGGCGCGAGCAGATGTTTTTAACTGGAGCTGCTGCTGATAACCGCCGATGCACAGGAGCAGCGGATAAATGAAAAATTTAATTAAAAAAACATCGGTTAGCAACAGCTTGTCAGAACAGCGGACTCTTCCCGACTGACAATCAGGTCTCATTTAATTAAGCTTACTGGTTAGTTTCCCATAGAATCCAGTTACTACCAGTTAGCTGATCAACAACTGATCCTCCTGTTCCTGGATGGGTCAGCAGCAGTTTTCAGTCCCAAAAGGAGGATCAGGATCACGCAGTTCTCGTTTCTTCGTCTTTTTTGTCTGATCAAAAATGCCTCACATGCTGTTTGTGTTAAGAAGAGACGACATATTCTTGGTTATCTTATCCAAGCTTCAGAAAGAAACTCCCCCAAAGGTCCCATTTCCACACACACTTAAGTATAAAATCACCAAATAAATAAATAAAAACTATATATATATATATATATATATATATATATACATATAAACACATGCACACATATATGTACAGTCTGTTTTTTTTTTGTTTTTTTTGTGTGTGTGTGTGTGGGGGTGGGGGTGGGGTGGTGTTACTTGATGCGGACTCTGCCTCCAGTGACCCTTGGGTAAATTGAGTTTGAGACCCCTGCACTACAGCATCTAATCACTTGTACAGTTCATTCCTAACACTGATGATTTGATATGTGTACGATGTGATTCAGACAATACTTTGAGTAGAAATACTACTTTTTATTTAGTAGACAATCTAAAAACAGAGATGCACCAACTGATCATTCATGGCGATATCTGCACATAGGCACTGATGCATGTATCTGGTGATAACATTTTTCTTTTTGCGTTTCACTAGGGTTAGTGTCACTACTGGTAGCGTGAGGCGATACCCGGACCCTACAGAGGTTGCACAGGCAGTCCACCTCCACCAGGACGGCACACACCTGCCATTGCTGGAAGGTTTTGCTCCGTCTCCCCTCACAGCCTCAAGAGAATGGAAAAGATTCCAGGAGGACAGCTGGAAAGCACCATCACAACATCGGAGGTCCTTAACCCATCTGCAGGACCATTATCTGCTCCTTTGTGTAAGGAGGAACAGGATGAGTACTGCCAGAGTCCTATAAAGTGACCTCCAGCAGGTCACTGGCGTGAATGTCTCTGACCAAACCATTAGAAAAACACATCCTGAGGCTGGCCGGAGGGCCCAACGTCTTGTAGTGCCCAGAACCATGGAGCTCCGCTGGCATTTGCCAGAGAATATCAGAATTCGCATCCGGCCCTGTTCTTTTCAGAGTTAAGAGCAGGTTCACTCTGAGCTCATGTGACAGACTTGAAAAGGTGTGAAGAAGCCGCGGTGAACGGTTCAGCATGATCAGTTTGGTGGTTAGTGTTGATCTGGGGAGGCTTATCCATGGACGGACACACAGCCCTGTATAGGACAAACGATGGCACCCTGACTGCCATTAGGTATCAGGATGAGATCCTCAGACCCATTGTTAGACCCTTCGCTGATGGAGCAGGTCCTGGATTCCTCCTGGTGCATGATAATGCCCGGCCTCATGTGGCGTGAGTACGCAGGTATGTATCCATATATTCATGTATCTATATCAGTATGAGTTCAAGTGATCCTTTGATTTATTTTTATTTTTTTGAGCAGTTTGTATCAAGCAAACTAAACTTTAAATTTTATACATTTGTATGTTTACAAGAAAATAAGATAAATACTAAAATACAAAACACAATGATGTAATAAAATAAAAAGTGAAATAAATGAAAAGTTAAAAAAATGTTTTGAAACAAAATTTTGCCAAAATCCACTTAAACTTGAAGCCCGGGAGAAAAAGTGTGTTTTTATAGCCAATTTAAAAACCTCAAATGATCCTGCAGATCGGACATGCCAGAGCCGGTTATTCCAGAGCCCAGAGCTCTGGTTTTTAGTCGTACTTTAGGGGCCAGTAGCAGCTGTTTAGCGGATCTCAATAACCTGGCAGGGACGTGGATATGGAGGAGCTCGGTCAGATACTGGGGGGCTCGGCCATTAAGAGCTTTAAAAACAAACAAACAAATTTTAAAATCTATTTTAATAGCAACTGGGAGCCAGATAGGACAGGAGATATCCCCTATATGTGGCCACGCTTGCGTGTGCCGGTGTGGAGGCGAGCAGCTTCAGGTGGTGCAGGAGTGACTGGTCCAGGCCAAAAGAAAGCGAGTTGCAGTAATCCAGTCTGGTGTTAATGAAAGCCTGGATTACAGGCAGGTATCCCTTTTACTTTCAATAAAATCTTCAAATGATTAAAATCTGGCGATCAGATTTCAGCCTGTCATCAGATATCACACCAAAATCCTTTACGGAAGACCGAATGTTCGGTGTACGGGCACCCAGAAAGCCAGGAAACGCACCAGAACACATCCAAACATCATGATTTCAGTCTTATTTTCATTCAGATTCAAAGTTTAAGGTCATCCAGGATACACACACTTATATGTAGTGGTTTATCTTTACAACATAACTTGTAATGTACCACATCTATCCCCTGGAGGAAAGTTGTAACTGGTTTTTCTGGGCAGTTTTGATGTTTTACCCATGCTGCCCACACATACACCCACACAAACGGCTAAAAGCAAACATGAATAAAACTCCCAGTGTTCTATCCTGACAAAACTGATAAAAGTTGCATTTTTCCAGAAACATTGACCTGCACCTCACCCACGTGCAGTCCAGTTCCTTCTTCCGAAATGGATGGAACACACCTGCAATATCACTTTATGGCACAGAAAAATATGTAAATAAGAATGTGTTTGGTTTCACCATTGTACTGATTCTGACTTCCTTGCAAACAAACAGGTGTGCCAACAATGTCCCATCCACGTGCACAAACTTGAAACTCCAATAAGCTCCCTGCATTCCGGTACGCCCTCACATTTCTCATTTAAGATACAAGGATTAATAAGGAGGCTTTCAAGTATTACGTAACACTATGCAATGTTCCTCACACCATGCATATTCAAATACCCAATACCTGTTCCCAAACTAAACAGATAGCATTTTATATGAAACTAAGGCAGATTATGTAGAAGCTGATACAATGCAATACAACCAATAAAACCTCCCACTTATTTCCTCTGATGTCAGCAGAACAGAAGGAAGTGGATTCTTCATGGTTACCTGCTTCATAGACTGGTGGTTACATACCAGTCCCAATGTTAAACCATCAGTGCAGACTGGTCCTTTTGAGCAGAGATGCCTTAAAGAGACAAACCCTAAAACAAAGCATTTTAGACTAGAGGAGGCAAAAGATGTTTAAGCAGGGCTATGTAACTAAACAGCATGTTTTTCAACATTAAAGCACTTAAAGCTTTTCTAGTAGACACCAGCAAACGATGAATCTGTGAATAAGCAAAGGTTCATGCACAAACATTGAACAAAGGCATTGAAAAGGGAAATATTCAGCCTTGATACTTTTCCTGTTATGACCATAAGCTGTATATATTGGATAAAATATCCGGTCATGTGACCCATAGGTTTTTACGGAGAGATTTTGAGGCCTTTTTTTGATTCAGCTTTGTGCTGCCGTGTTGCAAAGAGGCAGAACCAGCAGCGCCCACCAGTTAGCTTTGCTGGCTTAGCTTCAACTAAGCAAAGGTTACCAAGCCTTTTCCCCTGCCTTTCTTTTTTTTTGACATCTTGTCCTAACATCCTTATGCCAAGGGTCGGTATGGGACATCATCCGGAGTGAAACAAGTGCTACTGGAGCTTGGCTCAGCATGATGGGAGTTCCCACAGTGAAGCTCCATGGCTGGTGCTACATATCGTCAGTAATTTTGAGGAAGTGCAAAAAACAAAAACAAAACAAAAAAACAACTTTTTTTTTCTTTCTTTCCTTTCTCATCGACTCCAATCCAGAAGAGGGATGATGGTTATGACCAAAACAAAATCAACTCAATTGGCGTTTTATGTGCTATGTGACGTCACAGTTAAAGCACATTTCAGAAGGCTCCCATGTAAGTACAGTCACGTGAAGAACTAACAAGCCCTGCTAGCACTCAGACTTTGTTTATGATAAAAAAAGACTACTTAATTCTGTTTAGACCTCTTACAAGTGTCAAGTCTAAATGTACCAGACATGTTTACTGCTCTTAAGAATCAATACATTTTGAAACGGTTTGAGTCAACTTCTGGCATGCATTATCCTGATTATAAGACTTATTTAACAATAACCACAGAAACTACCCATTTCCCATTCAGTGGATGACTCCTAAATGTAGTATGCAAGTTTCAAGAGGCCAAAAAGGTAGTGTCTCCAATACACAGATTTTTTTCCTTCCTTTTCCTGATTCCTGCCATCAATTAAATTCCCCTTCTGATGTCGCCCAGCATAGTTTCAGTATAACCTGGTCTCAGGATAATGTCACATGCAGTATATGAGAGTTTGGTCTTTCAGAGCAGCATGTGCTTCTGGCTCAAAGTTCTTACCTGCGGGGTGGATGCTGTTGTCGTTCTCTTTGCCTGCCCTCCCGTGGGTTCGGGGGCCTCCCCGGTTCCCGTGACGGCAAAGGTCTGCCCGCTCCACCAGCTCCTACTGGGCCACTGGTCCCTCCTGCCTCCCTGAGACTGGCCGGAGGCTTGCCTCCCTCCAGCAGGGGTTTGGAGGGTCTGCTCTGTGGTCCACCGGGAGGTGGTGGACTGGGAGCTTTTTTCAAGGGAGGCTTGTCCCTACGTGGAGGGGGCACAGCACCTGGTTTTGGCGGCATGCTTAAGGAGGAACAAGGCACTTTGTTTGAAACATGCAGACATGATACAAGAATCCAACATGCCAGAAGAGCACACAAAATATTGTAGCTACTGACCATAGTAATCGACATATACGTATGGTAAAAACAAATCCTGCTTTTGAATAAAAGTTTCTAATTTCGGTGAATTTCTGAGTTTATTAGCAGCAGGGTTGGGTATCGTTGAGATTTTGTTGGTTTTGGTTCTGATTTGATGGATTCTGGTTCTTATTGGTTCCCCTCATCAGTTCCACAAAACATGAAAAATAAGGGGAAAAAATAAGAACATAAATTTGTTTATTTTCACACATAGAACATCGCAGTAGTAATTTGCATATTCAAACTGCATTTAAAGTTTCAGAGTACAACACGTCCCACATCATTTGGATGATTGCTTGCAGGCAGTCTGTTAATGGACTAAACGTGAAAAATATCATTTTGTTTAGCCGTTGCATTGGTTAAAAACTGGAAACCGTCGTCAGAATTACTTGTCAGTGAGCTCCAGTCAGTTTTGCTAACTGAACTGTCTGAACTAATCTGGAACATGCACAGGCCCCCATATGAACACTTTACATGGGTGAAAAAGGGGAAGGCTACGAAAATAATGAGACTATTTGAACCTTTCAATGCAGAGCCAACTAAAATGATCCTAAATGCCTTTTACAGGTGAAACTCTATTAGACTAAAAGTTGCAAAAAGACCCATAGAAATAGGCATATAGTTAATTAGCATAAAAACAACTGCGTGCATCAGTGTTCATTGACTAATGCGTGTGGCAATTACAGCGGCAGATTGGCCATCCAGAATATAAATAAATGTCACCTATGTGTGCAGCAGTCACTCAGGTCTTTATGTTGTTATTATCAGAGTGCATCGGTCCTGACACCTAATGTCAGGAAAAAAGCAAGAGTCACTGAAAAGCAAGTTTTGCATCCCTGATTATATCAAACTAGCCGTTTGATGAGGAAACTGTTGCTAGATGTCTGGAGAAACTAAATCACTGTTTCACTCAAATGGTGTGGACTGGATGCTTGTTTATTCGATGTGTTGACAGTATGGATGTGCTGCATGTGTCTGGAACTGATGAGCAGAACCGAAATATGAAAGGAGAAAAAAAAAACAAAACAACAAAGAAAAAAACTTTGGGTACCCAGGACAGAGATGTTCTTGTTGGTTCCTACTCTGAACCGATGTTTGGTTCCCATTCCTGAGCAGATTGAAAATCTGAGTGCTGATTTACCTTTTAGCTGAAAGTGGTGGAAAATCTGGTTTGTTCTTAGCATTCCTGAGCGCTGCTGGACTTGGTGATGGAGATGTGGAAAAAGATCGAGATCTAGAAAACCGGTCAACCATGGCAAAACGTTAAAGTTAGATCAAATCACACAAAAATGGAACTGATTTTTAAAACATGCTTTAACCAGTTATAATGGCAAGAAAAAAATATGTAAACCCCTTGGAATACCAGCATATGTAATCTGGTTGAGCGCATCCATGAAACATCCACAATACTGGTGGTAAACGTAAGAGAACACAGGCTGAACAGGACTCACAGAGGAGAGATCTCTGGAAAGGATACTGGAATGTTATCTTCAGATGTTTAGGCATCTCTCAGGAAACAACTACACAAATCAACTATAAATAGAGACAGTGGAGCACTTTGGCTACAAATGGAGATGGTTGATAACACAATTGCAGAGACATCCTCAACGAGGTAAAGAACCACATCGATGTAAAAGATAATGGTTTGAAGAGTCAGAGGGAACTGCAAAAATCTCTGTTCAAAGGTACCACATCAGTCACTGAACAATGCCTTACGCACTCAAGTTTACTAAAATACTCCACAGGATAACTTACATTAATAACATTAATAGCTGCATTTTTTTGTTTTTCAAAGGTGGGCGTAAAGTTCAAAATCTATATATAGCTTTATATTCTCCAACTATTCCCATGGTACTTTCTGTTTTCTTCTACGTCTTTCCGGTTTTGGTTTGTATTTTTAAGCATTTGAGACTATTTTACCTGAGCAACCTATCACTTCCAGCACTTCTGTATACGTTTGCCCTTCTCCAATCAACTTTTTAATCCAAGTACAAACTTCTTCGAAACAGTGTCTGGAATAACCCACTTTACTCAAATCTTCTTTTTCTAAAAATAAACAAACAAAAAAACAGCCGAATATTGCTTTTTTATGTGCTTTTTGTAAATGTTCTCCATGTTTTAATTTAAAATTGAATATGCAGAGTTCCCAGCATTTGCGTGTCTGGAAATGAAAGCTGTTATAAGGATTTAGAGCTTTAACTACATTGCTAACTGTATTAAGGTGCTTTCAGACTAGCTGAAGCTTAGCTGAAACTGAAGCCTGACATCTGGATAAAGCAACTACTGAACAGCTTTTCCTTTTGAAGTGACTCAGTAAGGCCCCGACTACATGAAGCCCTGAACCGGCTTCGTGTAGTCGGGGCCTTAAACCCACAGATGATCAGGAGAGCCATTCACAACTGACATCCGACAGTTGAGTCTGAACTGAAGAAGTTATCTAAAGAGGAAACGTCCAAAACATTTTGCTATCAAAACCACTTCTTTTAAGTCAAAAGAGGTTTGACCAACTAACCACGACAAGGGATCCCTTAGTCTTTCCTCCAGTACTGTGAATGTTTAATGAGTGCAATTAATGAAGACAGCATTAAAATGTTTTTCAAACAAGTAAATGGACTTTATAGAAATGACCAGGCTGCATTAGTTCATTAGTTGGCACAAATTCAGCAGGCAGACTTGTGCAGACACAGACACACACTCGTGTACCTCGAGCGGCTGCCGCTGAAGGAGCTGTGTTGGGAGGAGTGGCTGGAGTACGAGCTGAATGAGGATGAGCGACTGCGGGAACGAGATGAGCCGGAGCCTGTGTAGGATGAAGAGCGAGACGAAGATCTGCAACACACACAGAGCACATGCAGTCAAGCGTTATCAAAGTAACCAAACACACATGACCTGGACACGCACGTGAATTCAAGCAGAGACGGACTGGGGCTGGTTCCAGTACAATCCATCAGCTGGAGGTGTAACCCACCTGGATTAAACATCTGTAAGTGTGGTAATGTTTACTCATCACAGGATGGTTGTTTCAAATATTTGCACAACTGTGAAAGCTCCCTAAACAGTTTAAGTTAATATTTAAATCTGCTTTAAAAATTAACTTCGTACTTCTCCGCATTTGCTATCTGGAATAAATATGCCGCTGATGTCATCACACGTTCAGACGCCGTGTTTCAAAGCACAGATGGGTTTTTTTCTTTACTTACAATCATCAAACTACACATGCTTGAGCAGTTATTCATGGCTTCAAGATCAGGGATCTCCATAACAGATCACTGCCTTCTGCATCACCTGGAGACACGGTGTTGGCGGGATACCTCCGAGCAGGACCGACCTGCAGTCCAGCCCTCTGACCACTACATTTATATACTTTTGCACCATGTTTATATAACTTTTGCACCATGTTTATATAACTTTTGCACCACGTTTATATACTTTTGCACCACATGCTTATATATTTTTGTACCATGTGATTATACAGGGTTCCCACTCTTCGTGAAACAAATCTTTGGGATATTTTCAGCCGCTACAGAGACCAGTTATGACATCATACACTAACACATTACCCTGGTCCCCTCATTCTGTGGAAACGTTGTTTTCTACAGTTGTAACTTGCATTTACCCAGATTGTTCCTACATTTATTACCCAGAAAATTGATGATCTATGGTTATAATTTATCTGTGAAAAATAATGCTCGCGGACCAATACTAGCGGCACTTTTCAACTTACAGTTGCTAGTTTTGTCTATAGGCACTAAGTCCTTAGGACGGTCTCAAAAGTCGCTAAATCCAACAACCAATCCAACAAGTAAGAAACACGTGGAAGCAATGGGTTGCAGAACTGCTTGAAGTGGAATTGCAAATCTGATTGGCTGGTAGCATCACGTGTAGAAACAGACAAGCGCAGTGTCTTAATGTTTATTAGTGTTCATTATTGTGTACTAAAAGATCAGTTGACAAAGACATGCGTGTGCACAACTTTTAACCTGTTTGCATTCTCTTACATGGTAGGAGGACAAATAATTTTCCAGGATAACCTAAATGTTTCCAGGAGATTTGACCTTTTTTCTTATTTTCCATGACTGGAAAATTGTTAAATTATTTTCCAGGACGAGTGGGAACCCTGTTATATATTTTTACACGAGATCTTTATATAATTTGGTATTATTGAATTGCTGTTTTGATTGTGGCAGTTATTTTGTAGGTAAGGTAACTGAGGTTGTGGTGGTGGGGGGGGCAGAGTGGTGAGAGCTGGCATTAGAGGAGTGACTGAGAAAGGACACAGATGAAAGGAGCTTCCCCACCTGAAGACCCCAAAGACATGTCAGTTATCGCTGCTCTCATGTTTATGTAGTCAAGTTACGTCAATGTCTTTTACTGAATGCTAATTCTTCTAGCTCCTTGTGTTTATCTTAACTGTTTTCTCCAGGCTGATTTTTTGTATTAAAGCTTTTTTTTCTCCCCCAGTGCTGTGAATGTGCTCTGCTTTTCACAGTTGTGCTCAATAATAGCAGTTCCAGTAAGCGTTCAGGAAAAAGGAGATCTGAAAAGGAAGACGAGAAGGGAAAGAACAACAAGGATGCTCGTTTTGAGGAAAGACTTTGCTGGGAAACAGCTGTTATTGACACTTTTACAATGTACTGAAGATCAATTACATGTCTGTCCTGTGGTGCAGCCAGACTCCCCGTCAAAGAAAACATGTAGGGAACTTAATATGAACATACTTTTCAACATTAATGATGGTGACAAGCAGCGTAGAACTCTTTCAAGAAAATAAAAATGAGAAACTCTGAGTGGCTACTCGGAGTAGAATATTAAAAATCCAGCATGGTCTGCCATGTGGGAGCGAAGCATCATCAGTGTGTAGCCCCGATAAGGATGGAGAGATGACTTGTGTCGTAACAGACGCGGTTAAACAGAATTAAAGTGAACACACACTCACAGTCCCGCCCTGCTCCTCTATCTGACACTGGTACAAAACTCTGCATGGAATCATCAGCTGTTTCAAAGATTCAGTCAATGAAACATCGAAAAAGAAGGCGAGGTCATCAGAGCAAATCTGCTGCTGTTCTTTGAATATCACTCCACACTTTCCAGTATTGATTCAAAAAAAGTCGTTTAAATGACAGCTCAGGTTAGCATTTAGTGATCACATTCTATAAACTAGAACCAGCATATTTTGCTGCACTGTGTACTATTGAACATTATATGACAGTCACTTTCAGTGTTGGAGGGAAAAAAACATGACAGTGACCCACAATTCCACTCAACTTGGAAACACCTGAGTTGGAGCCCGCTGTTCCAAAAATACACACATGGGAGTAATGAGCTTATTCATACTAAACTATGTGAGCTGGGTTCTACTGTTCTTTGACTTTGCTTAAATCAAGCTACAAAACACAATGATGTTATGAACAGAGTCATGACTGCATTCAGTGCAATTCTACTAAAGTTGTGAGCAATAAAATGAATTATTTTCAAACCATATATGCATTTACTTTTACAATGTAGTTTCCACTTCACTTTGGGGTTTAGTTATATCCTGCTTTTCAACACAGGATGGTTGTATAGTACAGAGCTGTAAAACAGTGCGTGAATTCCAATAATGATCTATTACTTCACTTTAAATTACAATATATGCCATCTTAAAACAAAATGAGGAAGCAGAAGAGGGGAAAGGCTATTTTGAAGTCCATTAAAGTTCCCTGTTGAGATTTCTGATGTGAGATATAAAACAACTGACAACAAACAATGTTTCCTGAGAAAGTTACCTGCTTTACAGAAGCAAAAAATGTTGGACAGACAGAAAACAGTTTCTTCAGTGGTGTTCACTGCAGAAATGCATCTCAAAGGATTTTATGAAAAAGAAAACTGGAAAATCAGATACCGTGCTAATTGCTATTCAGTTTTACATTACTGTAATATGGGATGATCTAATTTATCAACTAAAGAGCCACATCTTTATGGGTTCAGGTTTTATTTTATAACTTTTATAACATCAAACATTTTTCCTTATTTTTAATTCTTAAAGAAAAAAAATTCAACTGGTTCCCAATTATGTCAATAAAAGGCAAGTTGAAGTTGTTTGAAGTCACTTTACTGAGTGGACTGTTTATTAATCGCATTCCTCCAGGTTGTAATTACACAGATATGGTCACAATGTTTGGGATGGACAGACTGAAGGACAAAGTTAGACATTAATCTCTATGGACTATGATGTTTGAGATGACATTACTTTTCTGGTTCTGGGTCACGGGGACAGCAGCTTAACAAGGAAGCCCAGACGTCCTGATGCCCAGCCACCTCCTCCAGCTCTCGGGGATACCGAGGCGTCCCCAGGCCAGCCGAGATGCATAAGCTCTCCAGTGTGTCCTGGGTCTGCCCCAGGGCCTCCTTCTGGTCGGATATCCCTTAGCGGCTAGCTGCTACCGAGGAGGGGCAGCCCTGACCTGTCAATCTCATGAACCAGTTTGACAGGTCACACCACGTCAGTGAACATCAGCTGATTTATGCACCTCTGACGGAGATGGAAGTTTACACTCGAAACATGTCAGGTATGTTTTGACTAATTACATGTCCACGGACCACCACATACTAATATTTATTTTTTATTTATATATAAATTTATTAGATATCTGTACATATTTATACTTTACATTTATAACTCAGTACAATGTATATATTTTATATCATATATTATTGTATTACATGTTGTATTATATATATTGTACATCTCCTCTGTCCTAATTCTCCTCATCTCCTTCTTACCCAGCTGGTCTTCAGCAGGAGGGTCCCCC
>JBAMYA010024328.1:0-16464 GCA_037176975.1 Arrhamphus sclerolepis | reverse complement strand
TAGATAGATAGATAGATAGATAGATAGATAGATAGATAGATAGATAGATAGATAGATAGATAGATATACATATATATATAAACCTGTTTCCAGTCTTGAAGGAGCTGGAGAGACTGGCATCTTTGCTGTCACATATTTATTTTAGGTGAGGAATATGTACTGTATATTAGTTAATCGTTTCTGATGTGTTACAACTACATGAATGCTAGTTCATCCTTTGCTCAGATAAACAGCAGATTGAGCTCATTCTGGACGCAGCTATGGAAGAAAAATGACTTGGAAAAATATTGCTTATTGACCTCTAGGTGCAGCTAAAACTGCTGGGGGAAAAATTTCCTTTAAGGGGTTGCAGAAGTGGATCATTTAAAATGTTTAAAAGAAAAAAGAAAATCTGATTTGTGTGTGCTTTTGTGTGTTAATGAAAGGAAACAAGATTAAATCCATGTATGATATTTGTGTCTGTAAGTACTTCTTGAAAATGATTATTGCTTCCTGATGGTGAAGCTGTCTATTACATAGACACACAGTTGTTTATTACATAGATAGACACAGAAACAGGAAGTCATTTAGAGTCTTGCAATAGCAACAAAACATGTTTTTCTTTATTATTGTTTCATAAAATGTTATCTGATCTTCTTCAAACATCAAATCATCAAACAATAATAAAAATAATCATCAATCTGCTCAAGCTGATCACATACAAATAACTAATTTCTTAAGGAGAATACACACCTGGACTCCTATTAGTAAAATAAGTCTGGAGGTGTGGACATCACTGGAACTGGCAAACATCTCTGTTCATAACTCAGCTGGACATAACTCATGGAACAAACTGGGTGTCCATGACAGAATACCACAGAAGAAGCTGCTGCTCTCCAACAAAGAGTCATCGCTGTACATCTGAAGTTTATCAAAGAGCAGCTTGGGGATCCACAACTTATGAAACAAAAGCTGAATATGTATGGCACCAAAAGGGCACATCTTCCAGACATCAGAACATGAAACCAACAGTGAAGTGTGGTTGAGGGAGTGACTACCTGCCATCATCGAAAGGAAAATTAATTCACAGACTTAAAAACATATCCTACAGGATATGTACAGGAACATTGTACAGGTCTGATTTGGAGCTAACGAAAGCGCTTTTTTTTCTGCTACTGTAAACATGTTTCTTTGGAGTTCAGAGAGTATTGTGATTGAGCATTCAACAATTTGAAACTAGTAAAGCAACAGACATTGCTAAGACAAAGGTTATTAAAACAAAGGTTTGATTTCTTGAAATTACCCACGTCTGCAGACATGCACACGCTCATGTATGGGAGGAACCAGCAGAAAGTGGGCATACAGCATTCTCTAGATGCAGATAAAGACGGCGGCAACACAGACAAGCCCTTTCTTATTCCTGTAAGGTCTGTGCACAATGTAGCTTTAGGCACTTGCAGTATCTGAGTTGTTTGCAAGAGCAGTGGAGAGTCCTGCATGTCTGTCGGGCACAAATCTCACAGATTTACTTCAAAGGGTAGCAGACGAGCTGATGAAGGTATTGCCGGTGTTCAAGCTTACGTTTTTTCTTTTAAAAAGTCATATAAAAGATTTTATGCAGAAAAAATTAATCTCACTGAAGTGAGGTTAATGCTGTACATCTTGAGATTAAGCCATCACAAAGGGGACATTGTCATTTTTGATTGGCTACATTTTTAATCTCTTCGTTCGTACAATTTTCAGTGTTGGAATTTTAAAATCTTAGCATTGCTGCAAGCACAGAAATTGATTTACTTTCTTTTTCATTTGCGTTCACTGTTGGTCAGCTGAATGAGGAATACAGTGAAGTCAGGTCATGGGAAGGAAACACTCAGATATTTTTAAGTGTTGTTATATTTTACACATCCTCTCTTCAAGAGTGAATACTTGTGATTATACTTGATGGGTGTACATGTTCATGAATCATATTTTGGCTATGTTATTTACTTAGACATCTATTATTAACACAAAATGACCATATAAGGACTTGGATATCTGATTATGCTTTTGCTCTTGTGTTTAATTTGTCATCTCATGAGTGACTTTTCACTATATGCTGCAAAACTCCATGGTTACGATGTAGGGTGAAACGATCAAGGTCCAGATGATGACGTAAACTCATCAGCAGAATGGATTTTTGGACACAAGCTGCCCATTGTGTCGTTGCTGCTGTTCAGTTTAAAGATAGTGGCCAGCTAATGTAGTGACCTCTAGTTGTACATTACTTTTCACATTACATTGTGGTGTACATTAAGTGCATTACAAAATAACGACCATACTAGTACCTTGAATAGTGAGGAAGGCATGTTTATTAGCTACACTATTTTATTGTATATGCTGTCTTCATATTATTTAATTTATAGTTTTATTTGTTATTGTTCTGTGATACTAGTACCTATGCTTTGATCATTTTATTAGATATTTGCTTATATTTATGGATGATTTGGGGAATTTACTGCATAGAACATTGGTAAACTGAGGTTGACTTGACTTGATTATCTTAATTTTTTTATTATTTTATCTCAAAACCAAATAATTATAGAATACTGGTAGGGTCTGTGTGTGTGTGTGTGTGTGTGTGTGTGTGTGTGTGTGTGTGCAAACACAGTCAGGAGTGCCCTTTAAATCACTTCTTAAAACATGTTCTTTTTTTTAGTATTGTTTTGATATGATCACAATATTTTACATTTTTCTCTGAAATTTATCATTTAACTCTTTATTAATTTGAACATCCTCAGTGACTAATAAGTGTGTTTTGCTCGTGTAGTCTCAGTGGCTCATTTTCATTTATTCTTTGTGTGAAAGATTTTATTTGAATTTGTTATAGTGCTTTGGAATTTACTTTATTTAAAACAAAAGTTTTAAATAAAAATTATCTAATCTATTTTGCATTCAGTTTTACATGTCTAATAATAATAAAAAAATAAAAAAATGATAATAATATTTTTTGAAGATTAACATTCCTGGTAACTATAGAATTAAAAAAAATCAGTTGAATTCGCAATTGAAACAAAACAAAGAAAAAAAACGCACCAAGCCTTTTCAGTTTTTGTTTTGCTGTCAACAGAAAAAGAAACGCTACTCAGCAGATACAGACAAGTAGTTCATGTAAGTAAAGTGTCAGATGAGCTGAAAACGCATGAGATGTACTTTGTTTAATGTTTTTATTAGCGTAGTAACAGATAAAATATGTTGCATCAACATTACAGCTATCCCTATTGGGGACGGACGTGAAACAAAACAGTCGATTTGATAAACTTATCGATAATTAATTACATGTAAAGTCGACTTTCGGTAGCTTTTTTTCGCTTTTAACCTGCTTCATATAGTTTTCGGTTGCCTTTTGTAGCTGTAGGCTCACCGACACAAGGGAATAATAGAACTTCAATTCCCAGTATCCTTTGCGGCGAATGTCCCCTCCTACAGCGCAGGCTCGCAGCTCGAGCACGGGCAGAACGGGTCAGCTCCGTGTTTACGTTGAGATGCTCACAACAAAGGACAGCGCACCGAGGAGACGTTGTCATTTAAAATAACGCTCCCTGGATTTTTTCACTCTAACCTGAGACTATTTGTGACTCTTTTTACTATACAGGTAGATTTAAAAAAAATCTGAAACGTCCATTGGCTTCCGTTATAATTTTTTATTACGTGGTGCGGTTGAATTTCTGTGTGAAGCGGAGAAAATTAATGTGAATTTTTCTTTCTTTTTTTGTGCCGGTGGGACATTAGCTAGCCTGCTAGCTTAGACAAGTTGTGGGGACCTGGTGGAGAAGCTGGGAGAATACAACCGACCGGACAATAAGAGGACTTCATCATCATTTATATCGCAGTGAGTACATGTTTACACGCCACCTGATTTAGCCCAGCAATTAAACAGCCACAGTGGTGTAATCGCGGGTTTGTGCTGCCAGCTGCTCCTGAGACAGTTTTAATTTATTAACGCCACCTTTGCCTCATTTGGTAATGTCCAAATCACTCAGCTGGTCGCTGCTGCAGATGCAAAGTGCTGATCTTTCGCAAGTCTGCTGCACAATTGTATGCATGTGACATGCACAGTCAGACATGCATGCACCTGCTTTGGCTGTTTTTCTCCCCCTTTTATCACAACGTAAAATCAGACGCCCTGTACAGATAGAGTTTGTATATCTCTTTTTGTGTGCGTGGAGGCTCCGGAGGTGCGGGTATTGCTTTGTATCACATCCATCATGCGAGCTGACCTGTCACGAGGAGGAGGGTTGGGTGAGAAAGGAGGGAGCATTGCCTGAGAAGGCGTTAAAGCAAAGGCACGGATTCTTGCTAGTACCTAAGCCTGAATGCCAGTTAATGACCCCCCATTCCCAGTCCCTCCTGTTTTGTCTCTCATCTCATTTCACCGCTTTCAGCCTCTTCTCCCCCTCTCCTTACTCTCCTCTTGTGATCTTTCTGTCTGCTCCGTATTAGTAAGTGATGATTTGATGCATTTAAAAGCTGATTTTTGTTTATTTGTTTATTTGTTTTACTGTTTCCTTTTTACTGTTTACTCATGTTTGAAATGTCACTGAAAAGACAGGGATGACCCCTGTCTTATTTCTATTGTCCTCCTGCTGGTGGGCTGATGAATCAATAATCTGGAGCTTTGTGAAATGTTGGTCACTGGTATTGCCTGATACACTGGTTTCTTTACGGCATTAAAAAAAAGTATTAATTAATTTAAGTAACTGAAATAGGGCTGAAGAAGCTATTTGAAGCCAGCAGGAAGTCAAAAGTAAGACAAAGAGGACAGCATAGTAATGTTCAAGAAAGTTAGAACAGGGACGAAGTGCTAAAGCATGCAGCTCTTATAACATCTCTTTTTGAATTCAAACTTTTCAGTGCTATTTGGCACGATTTGATAACATGAAATTGCTTTTTACTCAGGGCTTCGGTTGTAAAGCAGCGCAAACAGAAAGAACGTAAACAAACAAAAACAACAAAAACAGAACAGTTTGAAGCCATATAGGTATTTTGCCGGGGGGTAAAAAGCACAATAAAAGTCTTCTGAATATAAAGTGTTTGATTGCAGTAAATATGCTGCAAATAAAAGTTTGAATTTCAATGAAATTTTTAGGTCAACAGATGTGACCAAATGTATGGACTATTGCAGAAAGTTGTGCAATAGTTAAGTGTGTGCCGTTCTGTTTTAAGGAAGGATAAAACACTTTTTGTGATATATGTATCGTGTGTTTGTGTATTTGTGTATTTGTCTATGTGTGTGTCCCCTATTGTGTTTGCATCTTGGTCATCTGCTCAGTTTAGAGTCAATTTCAGGGAGGAAACACGAGCTGGTAGTGTCAGACGGGAGAGCAAAGACAGCTCAGATGTCCTAATGGAGGCTTAGTAACCTGCTCTGTGGGGACAAGGAGAGGCTTCTCAGTCTCAGTTTTATCTGGGCTGTACAAAAAAGATCTAATAACACCTGTTTCTGCTATATGTTGACATATAATTGTTTAAATATTAATTTTTTTATCGTAACACTGGCAAGACTTTTGATCCAGCAATATGCTTAAACTCATTTTAAATGCCTTAGCAGAATTTGCTATAAGTCCAGTAATTGCTGCTTTCAGTATTTTAATTTAAAAAATAGATTAAACCTTTTAAGATTGCAAAGTATTGGATTTGCATTTAAATAGACTTTTAGGGTGTTGCTGAATCAGTGAAGTGAATACAATGCACTATTAATTTTGATTATATGCACATTCTGTGAAATTATTAATGACTTTAGAACCCCACGTTTTGAAAACAAACACACTTATGTCAAGTTGGATGTAAATGCTAAAATATCGGTTTGAAAACCTGTTGTCTAGATTTTTGTCAGTTATTAGTGCATTTTGAGTTTCTGGTGAAGGTAGTGGTTGTTCAGATCAGAGTTGTAGCGAAAATGTTAGAGGAGGAAGAGCGCACTGTTTGTCAGTGTCAGGGACGCCAGTGAGTTGTCAGACCATAGCTATTTTATAAAATATCATATCACTTGTCAGATAGCGATGCCACCGGGGTAATTAAACAGACATTGCAAAATTAAATTAACTGAAACTTAATCTTTTTGATCTCATTGACACACCCTGAAACTTTTGTTACAAGATCTTGCATGTTTGCTGTGCTATCATGTTGACTAACTCAGCTTGCAGACAGACAGACATGCTTATAAATACCTGTCAGAGTACTCAGAACCATCTTTTTGTCAGTTCATGACCACATTTCATCATGATAACAGACCGAATGACAGGCAGGCGGGCTGAAAAAACTGTGCTGTCGCAGCTGATAACAGCTAGTGCAGAATTAAATTTGTAATTTTCGCATTATGCTGAGCTGAGTGTGTGTAAAAGCCTCCTCTTTTATTTATTTATTTATTTATTTATTAATCACATATTCGCTTTATAAAAAAAGATAAAGGCCCACATTCACTTGGTGTTTACCATCTTGGTGTTGAGTGAAAATATTAGAGATTGAAACCAACCACTAACAGCTGTGCGTCTGCATCCCTTTAAACCAAGCTGATTAAGTATGTCGTGTTAGAATACTTTTGTGTTTTCAGTAATCTTTGTGTGTGCACGTGCCTCTCTTATGTGTAGTTTGCTGAGGGAGCTCTGGTGAGCTCGCCGGGTGTAATCGTCTCCACAGCTGAGCAGCAGCTTTGCCCCTGCTGTGTTTGAGAAGCTTGGCTCGCTCCTCCCGGTCCGGCTTACTTTCTGCTGGGCTGGTAAACAGGCTGAAGTTTGTGCAGGGAGATTACGTCTATCATGGAAAGTGGGTCAGACAGTGGGCATGATTTTATGGCCTTGTTTCTGCATGGTAGGAAATAAAAGAGGAGGGGGAGCATTAAACCACCAGCGATTTTCCATAATGTTGCTTTAGGCTGCATGTGCTCTGAGCAAGTTTCTTTTCCTCTTCTTTTGTTGTAACTCATTGTCTGTTTTCTGACAGGGCAGGCATCGATGATGGGTTTGCTCAGTTGGGTGTCTCATGGTTACACTGTGGGACTGTCTTTAAATGCTCTGGAAAACTATTGAATGCAACCAAACATGTGACTCATGTAGTTGCTTTACTTATAGTCAGCCACAAACACAATGTTTGAATTAATTTGTGTAAAAATCATATGTGACAGCTCCAGGAAACTCTCAAAGGTTT
The DNA here is from genome assembly GCA_037176975.1 of Arrhamphus sclerolepis. NCBI lineage: Eukaryota > Metazoa > Chordata > Actinopteri > Beloniformes > Hemiramphidae > Arrhamphus > Arrhamphus sclerolepis. The sequence goes on along the minus strand of JBAMYA010024328.1, from coordinate 9,303 downwards.
GAAACCAGAACGCTTTATTGGTTGACAAGGTCCAGTTGTCTTGATTTTAAACCTTTGAGAGTTACCATGACCTGGATGACTGAGAGTCTGCACCAGCTCCAGGAGACTTTCTGTGCTTGGCATGATGGTTCTTGTTTTCCAGAGTCTCTACAGCAGAACGAGCAAGTATAAAGTGAGCAAAAACCACGTTTTTGGATTGAATTAGAACATAATTATCTGTTAAGGGTGGCATGTTATGACCTTATTCAAAAGTTGACTCAATTTGTGGAGGTCTTAATGAAATATCTGTCTCTTGATGTGATCAGAAATACCACAGAGACACAGTTATTATTTTAAAAAGCACCCTTTTCAACCACGTCTTTACAAGATCATAGCAGCCGGTTTTTAAAGGCGGAGTCAGGCCCTCAACACTACTCCATCCTGTCTTCTATGAGAAAGCTTGATAATTGTACTCGTTCAAAAAAAAAGAAAAAATCTGAATAGTTGACTGAATGAGAACTTTTAGGACAAATGCAACCCCAAACAAAATTGGTTGGGTTTTGCCATATTGTAGTTTTAGAGCAGATTGCAAATTCCCATACCGAAATGAATGCTCTCAAATACAGAGTAAGTGATTTATTTTATATAATATATGCCCTTTAGAAGAGAGTGAATTTACTGTTCAGTGTAGACTGTACAAAGTTCCACCCGCAAGACTTGGATTGGATGATCTCATATAAATGTAAATTCAAATAACCCTCATCCCACACAGTACCATAAAAGTTGTGGAACTTATTTCCTTTGTGTTTGCTGTACTTACAGTCTTAAAAAAATAGTAAAATGAATTCGGCTTTCATTGGGAAAATGCATCAAAAGCTACAGCAACATTTGTTGGATGATAGCGAAGCAGATGCCCAGTGAGAGATAACTTTTGAGTTTGAGCATGAAGATGCAATATTAATAAATCACTGAGAAAACAAGCATCAGGCATATCACTTCATTTACCATCTGTTTTTATCTCGCCATAACGTAATACTCCCTGCAGGTCACCACTCATCTGCATTATCGTGAGAATTATCTGAACTATGGCTGTGGAGTCTTTGAATTATTGTAAAACATGTGGATTAAGGATGAATATGGTCTCTTGAGTGTAATACCTTTATCTTTTGAAAGGATTATACAGTTATAGAAGATAATGTAAGATATATATTTTGGCAGAGAGAATACTCTTGCAAAATAGCTGAACATAGTTTTTTACACTGATGCATTGTTCTCCTATCAAGTGTGAGCACACCACTCCATATATCTTAATATAGCTCCTCCGACTATGCAATTTTTCATTTATGAAGCTATTTTGGTAGTCTAATTTTGTGCAGCATTGAGTCTGGCCACCCGTTTTGTTAGCCGAGAATGAAGAATACATTTCTCATCGTGCCTTTTGCCTTCCTCTCCTCACAAAGACGGTCGCTCCTGCTGAAAATATCTGAGTCAGAAAAAGAGAGGGACAGAAGCAGGTGAAACAGTGAGACTGTTCTGCATCCTTTAAAAAGCTGATGGGTGGGTGGAGGCGGAGGTAGGCTCAGTACTTTAACCGTATGGCAGTTGGATTCATGAATGGCATCCTTATTTATAGAATTTTGGTAGAGGGATGTGTTGACTCAAGGAGAACAGAAATATGTTGCAGGGAAAAAAAAGTGATCCTATCACAAATAGGCATTGTCTAACTCCTGTGAGCCCACTGGGAAAGAAGAAAGAAAAACAAAAGTGTGACAGCTCAGAGTAAGACCCAGATGCTAGACCCTGATCCAACACCGTTTAGACAATATACCAGCAAAGTTGAGTGTACTTCCTGTCTTATTGGCTGTTTCTTGAGTAACAAATAGACTAGTTGAGAAGTCTTCTTTGAGCTTTCACCTTTCTGTTTGGGTATGTCTCTGGTTGCAAGTGCAATACTCCCGTCCATGCACTTACGCAAGTCTGTTCCTGTGAGGGCCTTACTTACAAACAAAGCAAAAAATAAAGAATAAAAAAAGAAGAGGAGAGAATTGATTGCGTTTTCAAGAGATGACATCTCTGTGGTTTCTTTAATGCATAGTATGTTTGAACAGGCAACTAAAACTAAAACCTCATATAATCACCGCCTCACACAAAAACACGCACACACACACACACACAAACACAGTCTCAAATACTAGCAGACAACATTTTCGTACACTTGGGCCTGTAATTATCAAAGCCCCTCTGATCATGCTCGATAACCATTTCCTGTCTTAACCTTCCTGTCTCAAATGAGCTTGAGTGTACATCATCTCTCTCTCTCACACACACCCACCCACACACACACCAACACACACACACGTGTTGCTGTTTCTGCCACAGCAAAGAGAGACCGATCAGTCTCATCGTCTGTGCGCTAAAGAAAGCAAATGCTAAATGTCGCTGAGATAAGAAACACAAATTGGGGCAGATTACTTTTAAACGTTAATCCAATTCATAAATTGTGAGATTGTAGTTTATAGAGACACAATTTAGGTTCCGCGTATTAACTTAAATGATTAGTCTGTTTTAATCTAAAATGTCCTGGTGGAGTCAGACGTTGGAGGTGGAAGCGGTCCCAAAATGCTGCTGAAGCTTCACGCTATCAGAGCTAAGCACCAGCTCATTTCATTTGGACATAAGATTAATGAATGCAAACTGTGACCAGGTGCACAATTACACCCAGAGAAAACCCCCCTCTTGCCTTCTAAGAAAAATGCAAACCTCATCAACACTGAAGGAACCAAACAGGTTACAAAAGTTAACAAAAGCATGAATCGGCCTTCAGCACGTAACTGTAGACACGCTTTTCCCCCAGAAGTTTTCTTCTGTCGGTACTCTAATAGTGACTTTCAGCTTAAATTAAGATATTACAGTTGTTAGCATCCCATACTTCAGTTGTATCTATGTGTTTTATACCTCAAATGTTTTAGTAATAAATGCTCTAAATAATTAATTATGTGCAGGATAGCAACCCTGGTTGAGTTCAGAGTCAGCTGCACAACAATAGGTTGTCTTTGGTGTACTAACGAAGACTGGAAAATCAACACAGGCATCACTGCTGCTGCATTTTCATCTGAGCCTAAAAATGTTTTTTTCTTCTTTTAAAAATCAATGAGACAGAACTGAGGATAAAATTATACTTCCTAACAATAACAAACAAAAAGTTGTTTGTGAGAGTCAGAGGATGAGCGCATGAAATAAATGACAACACAGTCATAGTAATGAGTAATTATGAGTAAATAAGAAATCGAAAAGGCGGAATGAAACTGTATATATTCTCTCAGCAACTTGCTGCAACATTCGTTTGTCAAATCGAGGTGAGCTGACAGAACAGACTGAAAACAGGGTCGTTCTGTGAGAAAATGTGTTGAAGAAACAAACAATTGCAGCCTCCATGACATCTCTCTGTTGTGTACAACGATGCTTGACGTAGAGTGGACTGAGCTTTTCACGCGCTATAACTGCACACCTCAGGAACATCTTCAGCACAGACGTTTTATGGGCACTTTGGATAGCTGTTTAAATCATAGGCTGCTGCTGCTGCACTAGAAGCCTGCTTACAAATTCTCTAAATATGTCTTTATGTTCTTTTGTTTTTTTTTAAAAACGGATGGACTGAATGCAGTCTCTCACACACTCTGAACTCTGCACTCTGAGCTCTGCTCTCATGTGGTTTCAGATTTTATGCTTTCTACGGTCAAAAGTTGACACTAGATTGTATGAGCACTTGTTGTGGGGACATATATCTGTTTACACAATGTGTCGACTGAAGGAAGTCAAGCCACTTTCATTTATTTAGCCCACTGTGACTTGTGTTTGCCTCAAAGGACTTTGCAGCCTGTTTAGCACACAACTGTCTCTGTCCCTTGACCCTCAGTTCAGATGATAAAAATATCTCCAAAAAGGAGTAGAATATGATTGAAATGATGTCAATGGTGTGTTGATTTCAGAGCATGATCACTGCTACAGTAACACACTGGCAGCTTCTTGCTTATATTGTATCCATCTGTGATTGCGTCATTTTTATGTTTTTTTTTTCACCGTGGGTGGGTGCATATCTTGTTGCACGCTCTCCAACAGGACTGTTTGTTTTATATGCATATACACCACTTCTACTGAATCATTAATGAGGCTGTAATTTGAACACCAGCCCTCTATCCCCTCCCCCACCCCCACTCGTTTTCTGTCATCAGTAAGCCTCCTCTGGGCACGGCTCGCAGGAAAGCCAGTACGCTGCCTGGTAAGAGCACAGACAGGACATGTGCTGAAACTTAAAACTTAAAAAGTGGACAAAGAAGGAAAAAGATGTGTTTTAGTTCAAACTCAAACCAATTAACAGTGACCATTCTCTTCTTTTCGGTAGTACGCAAACCTTAAGGATCTGTTTTTTATGACCCTGCAAAGGAAAAAGCAGGTGTAGATAATGGGTGGACGTGTGGATGGACATCTGATTAGTGTAGATACTTATTAAACATGTTTATGTTTTAGCACCACTGATGTGTGTTATTACACAATGGGTCTTGAAGAGTTTTTGGGCCAAGCAACCTCTGGTGCCACCTTCACATCTGCTTCCAGCGGCACAGCTCTGGGTTTACATTCCTCACTTTGCTTCTAATGTTTAAGTCCTCTTCCTGACCTGCCCCGCATATTTCATATCCGGCTGCTCATAGCTGATGAGTGTGCGTATTGTTGTGGCAACGCTTCCTCAGGTCAAGTGCCTGGAAACCGGCCCAAGTGGATTATTGTAATCGGCCTTGTTAAAGACTACTCCTATTTTCCATCATACTCATAGCTATGAGAGATCCTCTTAAATGTAGCTCTACATGGCTTAATATTAGCAACTTCATTGTCTGTGTGGAGTCACTGCTTTGGTAACACAACATGGGGAAGTGGTCTGTTGTGTGTAATTTTATAAGATCTCTTAAGCAGGCTAATGGTTACTTCAAAGTGCCCTTGTATAATGTAGCGTAAGCTTCCATAAAAAGGGAGTTAATTTAACCTTCCCCACATAAATATCTAAGATGGGCTGAAACATAACAAACATACATACACTTTTTATTTAACATTTTGGAGAACATGTGAGCCATCGTGATATTCATCACCGGTCGCAGTTCATCACAATTCACTAACCCAAAAGATCTAGTGTCAAAATATCCATAAGCTTCACTTTTGCTTTTAAGAGATTGTTGCTGAACACTGTTTATTCTAAGATTTCCTATCTGTTGTCTGACATTGAAGCTTCATATGTGCTCGTGGTTGTGTTGAATTTATAGTGAGGGTTTTTTTTAGGTGTATGGCTAAAAATTAGATTTAGAGATTAACAGCCACCTTTAGTCTCCAGCCTGAATGTGGCACCAGCTATTCCTTCCGTTCTTCCCCTCAAGGCGTGTGTGTTGGGTACATGTGATTTGGACACGCAGTGTTTCCATCGATCACAGTGCAAATGCAGGAACTCGCATACAGTATATACACAAAGACACAGTGGAGAAAACCTCCAGGGACTGTTGCGCATGAGAGGAGTGTGCGTGTCTGTGAGTGGGCAGGGAATTGGGACTTCCTGTGTGCATCACCATGCTGAGTCCGTGTAAATCACCTCTTTGCTGGCTGAGCTACAGTCATGTATGGTTACGACAGAAATGTCTGTGCATGTCTGTGTATTCAGTCGTGGAATAGGAAGTGATACAGATAAATGAAGGTGTATTCAGATTTTGCACTCTCCGACATTATTCCATTTCTTGCTGCCACTAAGCAACACATGTCAGGCATTCACACTCTGGTTTGTTTTGATAATGAAGTCTTATCTTTCTGCGTACACCCTGCTGAGCTTCTGGAGATGTAATTCACGCTACATTAATTTTCTGTTACATAGTATCAGTCAGCGAATTTTACTTTTGCGAGGTCCTCCGCTGATTTACGGCCCCTTTGGATGCAAATGATTTTGGGACGCCAGTTTTCTCATTTTGGGTTTTATGTGAGACAAAGCTGGTGGTGTGATGGGAAAATGGAAATGAGTTAGATCATATCAATCGGATTCAAGATGGATAGTCACCATTTAAAGAAGAATGGAGAGATAATGAGTCAGCTGCAGAAAACATCTAGCTGGAGACATAAATCTATCTGTCTAGCTATCTATGTCTATCTATATATGAAGAGAAAATAAATTACAATTTTCAAAATAGACGAGGGTTTATAGCCTTACCTCTGTAATCCAAGTCACACCACGGAAAGTATGATCCGGGTGGAAGATTTACACAATCAGTTGCTAAACACTGATTTATGGATTTTTTCTTTCTCTAATCTGTGTTGCGATCTAGTTAGTTTGGAAGGTAACCAACAGAAGTTTAAACACCCTGTTTGGTTTGCAAAGGTGTGGTGCTGATGAACACGACTAAAAAAGAAATCAAGTTTTGAATGGAGAGATCATCAATATCGAATCCTTTGTTCAATCCGGTTGTCAGCGGTTCAGTTTTTGTGTGAGAAGCACAACAGACAGTTTAGTTATGTCTGTAAGCACCCATGAAATTAATGCTCCAATCAAGTGCCTGTTTACACTGTGAAGGATTCACGCATACTTTAAACAACAGATATTCTATACAAGTCCACAGCGGCAGACAGACGCACAATGAGATGATGTCATTGAAAGGGTGTAATCTCCCTGAGTCGGTTAACTCTTTAAGAGGGTGTTAAATAAAATGGATATGTGATATGGCTGTGACAATAAAGATGGTTATGAAAACACTATCCTGTGACTATTCAGTTGATTGTTAGTTATGACAGGCCTAATTGAGACCAAAGATTTCCTTTAAAATAAACACAGTTTTCATTAAATTGGGGTACTGCAGTCTGAGAATAGCCTTATTTTGTTTTTGTGTTATTTAATTATTATTTAGACCATATGATATTTGACAGTATGATATTTTTTAAGCTGATTCAAAATCCCCTTCTTCAGGGGGAACAAAAAAATCCTGTATGGTTACGCACGGTTTCTCTCAAATACTATACAAACTATTTTTCTAACCATCGTTTTATTGGGTGTGAGTCAGCGTAGCATTTCCTTCGGGCAGAGAAGTGCTATCATGACCTGGGAAGTTCGCCATGCCGGTGGTTCATCCAAAAAAATAAAAATTGCTCCCACATACTTTGGTGTAGACCACACAGCTCATGACAAGCTTGCAGCTTGAGATAAAAGCACAAAGCTCATCAGCTGCTTCTCCTCTGTTTTCTTGGTTACCACGGTAATCAACTTTGGCCATGTGTTCGGTCGCCTGGAAAGTAATCACAGCAGGGACTCCAGTGTATCTCTGAAAATTCCCAAGGAAAAAAAAAAAAAGAAAAAGTCACCCACAACTCCTGTGTCCCGTGTTATTGGGATGTCATTGACTGGACAAGTTAAACCAAAACAGAAAGGAGATGGCTGGTTAAAAAGATAAGAAAATCTGGCATCATGTTCACTTGGTTCACTTCTTCCTCACAGATAAGTTTCAGAGTCATCGGCCATCTAATCTCCACAGTGTGCAAACCAATCCCCCGTCCCCTGACCCAGCCGTGCAACTCTACACACAGAGGCCAGATCCAGAGTGGAATCCAGCTTGCACCCACACAAACCCTCACACACACGCATTGCATCATAGATACTGTGCTTGTGGGCACACTGATGTATACACACAGCCTCCTACTCTCAGACGGAAATCTCCAGAATGCTTAACCGTAAATTTTAGGGTTAGCGCATGATTTGACTTGTTATTGAGTGTTGTTAGGATGAAACTGTTTTCGAGACCAACACCACGGATGAGGTTTATGGTCAGACCCCTCCGGCATGATGTGCTGCATAATGCTCCATTTTAGTCACCACTTGGAAAAAAAACAATGAAAACCATTCCAAGAAAATGTAGGGAAGCTTTGATCTGAAGCCTGCACCCAGATGTCTGATATTCAGATCCATAAGTCTGTTTTGTTCCGTGAGATTTATTTATTTTTTCACTTTTCTCCCATGGCCTTGGGCCGTACATTATGTTTCACGGTTGGTAACAGTCCGGGGGAGTTATTTGTCTTGCTAATAGCAACTAACTAAACAAACTTCATGTAAACTCTGAAAAAGAAGGTAACAATTAGACTTCTCCACACTGTGAAACTGGGCACATTCAGGTCTGCGTGACAAACTGTAATCTTCTGTTTCCGAATGACAAATGTTACAAAGAGCTACCAGTTTGACTTCTGCTGAAGGGTTGCTGAGTAGTCGACTTTCCCACCAAGCAGCTGGCGTTTGCTGCAGGAAGTTGAGGTCTTTGATTCGAGGTGTTGAAGTGGGACCGCCTTTCATCACACGAATGTCCTCTCAGTTAAAAACTCTCTTAATTGGAGACATTTTAGGGCAGTTGTTGATGGTTTACTCCACCCTTTAGCTTTGATTGCTCTGTAGAAGTACACAGACCCCTTTAAATAACATGCGGGTTATAGAAGTTATACCATCACCCTTCACTGATTAAAGGTCACAAACGTTGGTGTTTATAGCTGTGAAGTTAAAGCAAGTTATTTTTATGCTCGAGTTCTCCTGTATGTGTGTGAATAAGACAGACTTTTAAAGCCACAATGTCAAAAAAGGTTAAAAGAAAGAAAAAAGTTTCCCTGTTTGGAAGACTTGGGCTGCTTTGTAGCCATAGTGATGAGTGATTCCCTCTGTGATATAGAGGTTTCGTCTGCTTCCATCTTAGTGGATTCCACCAAATAGCCGGAGTTCCCATTTCCTCGCATATAAATTTACCTTTTTGAATCACTGTGTATTTCTGACGCCTGTTGGATTTTCTTTTTCAAAGACGTTTTATTTTTCTCTTTTGGTTTTCTGTCCAGCCTGAGGTTACATTTCAATAATTACTTCATAATTCATTTGCAAGATAACCAGCACCTTGCAAGGGGCTTAATGACAAGCATTTTTTTTAATTAACATTTAACATTAGAACCAACAGCTTACCTGACTTACCTGTGATGAAGTGATTTGCACAAACTCGTGAGAGGTCCCAAAGTTTACAAATCTCATTCGTTCTGCAGATCTCTCCTTTTACAAATGCTCTCTCCATAAGGAAGGAAATCAATAAGTATTTGTTTTTTTAAATTTAGTGTGAAACATTTGACACAGCAGCTTTTAGGTAAGATGTCAGTTGCTTTTCAAACTTGCTGCTAGTAGTTTTACATCTGTAACTGTTACAGTGTTACATACACACACACACACACACACACACACACACACACACACACACACACACACACACACACATGCATATTATTATG
>JBAMYA010024317.1:0-16466 GCA_037176975.1 Arrhamphus sclerolepis | reverse complement strand
AACATCACCATGGTAGGACCCAACATCACCATGGTAGAACCCAGCATCACCATGGTAGGACCCAACATCACCATGGTAGAAACCAGCATCACCATGGTAGACTGACCCACAAGGTGCTCCCTGGTCTGCACCTGCTTATATGACCTCAGTTGTAAAGGTTTACATCTCTTCCTGAGTGTGGCATCATCACTAGAACATTGATTAGTCTTGTACTCTCTTCACACAAGGAGATCTCAGTGGGAACTGTTCTCCATATGGTTCCTCAGCAGTGGAACAAGCTACTAGTACTACCAGTCATCCCTCTCTAAGCTTAAGAGGATCTAAATCAGATGTAACGTAACACAGATTGGGAAAAAAAAGTGGAATTTAGCTGTTTGGAAGCACTTTGGCTTCTATAAAGTTTAGGGTGCAAGTGATTTAGACAAGAGCCATGCTATATGTAAGCTGAGATAAAATACGTTGGTAACACAACAAACGCGAGGAATCACATTGTACGCTTCCATTCGGAGCAGGAAATAAAACAGCCAGCAGGTGTTGTCGTAGTTCTACAGACCAGAGAACTATCCATCCATCCATTATCTATACCCGCTATTCCCAGTGTAGGGTCAAGGGGGTCTGCTGGAGCCTATCCCAGCTCACTTTGGGCGAAAGGGCGCGGTACACCCTGGACAGGTTGCCAGTCCATGACAGACCACAGAACTATTGAACAAGTATTTATGAAACTCCCACCCTCCTTGGAAAGGGCTAAATCACAGAGTCTGTTGCAATATTTACTGCAAAGGATTTAAAGCCAAATTCAGCGTTGGAGAATGATGAGTTTTGAGCTCTGCTGCATCCATTAGAACCAAGATGCTGCATCCCTTCTCCCTGATATTTCACTGACATGGCCATCCCAACACTACAACAAAACCAAACAGAAGTCATGGAACCAGGTAGGATAGCAGTTACACCTGACGCTTAGACATCAATCACCACCTAATCTTACGTCACCACAATTTGTTTACTGAGGTCTGAAAACACTCTTGTTGAGCTGCCAAAAATTAATTAGATATCATAAATATAATACATATTATTTTGGTACAGTAAAATATTTCTCTGAATAAGCTATTGCTCATATTGTTTACTTTGATAAAAGATAATAAAAGTAAATTCATCTATTGTTTCTAAATGCACCATTTTTAAAACTAAAATGCAGCAGTGGTCCAAGTTCCCTCAGTGAGTGTAAAAAATGTTGCTAAAAAGTTTGGTGAGATGCATCTAGAATCGATTAATAATCGAATCGTAGCCCCCTGAATCGTAATCTAATTGAATCGTGAGGTGTCTAAAGATTCCCTCCCCTCCTAAATAAAGATTGTGAGCCAGAACGAAATGCTGAAATTCTTCTTCAGACTGGTTGACTGGTTTCCCATTTTGGGAGTCCATTTCTCACGGAGGCTTAAATCAGATGCTGTAATTGGAGAGATATATTTCACAGCCCAGTAATTTGTATATTTTTCTCCCGACTATATTTTGGGGAGGTAATAAGCTCCAGGATGAATCAGTATTCCTCAGATGCAGAATGAACAAAGGAGCAGATCGATGCAGAGTAAGAAAATCAATAATTCATCACACTTACTACAGCTGGTGGTATTTGGTGTTCTTCACCGCTCCTGTTAATGGGTCAGTTTTTGATCTAGAAACAAATTAACACAAAATAAGATGTTTTTCTTACAACTTATGATTCAAACTCAAATTTCAAATATTAATACAAAGAAAAAAACAAAACAGAGCTGGTTTTCTAACAAAGATGGAGGAAAATGTCAGTCTTACACATTAAATCGAGCACGAACGATCATCCTGCAGAAGTTCCTGAAACGGTGCTCTCGACCCACGATGAAGAGAGGTTTATCGAAGTAAGGATGGTTCTCCCTCAGCTCCTCCTCCTGGACCTTTCTGCTCAAGCACACCAGAGCAGTGATGGAGAAGACAACAGTCACTCCTCATCAACTGCTGGTTGGGGGTTTTTATTTACAGAAACTGTGTGAATTTCAAATGTAATCACCTTTTCATTTCAGCTTGTTCCTTCTTTTCTTGGATCATCTTGATTTCGCTGTCTTCTCTCTGGGCGTTACGGTAACGCACTGTGCTGGAATGCTTGGACCAAGATAAGAAATAAAAAATATGTATGACATACTTTTTTTTTTTTTTTTTACACAAAAGGTTCTACCAATTTCTTAAAACAGGAATATTAAACTCAAATCTCTTCCTGGGCCATATTATCACCATGGTTACCATTAAAGGGATGTTTGTTAACTTTATCATTAAATTGAGTATTCTGTACTAAAATCACAATCTTTTTCATGCAAAATAAAAAAATTAAAAATACTGAATAATTACACATTTTGAAAGATCAATACTTTTTTTTCTGGAAAATATCGTTTTTTTGAAACATTTTGATGTAAAATTACTAATTGTAAAATAGAAAAGCTAATTTTATCCTAAGATATAAAATAAAAAAAAGCACAAATATGCAAATTATTTTCATACAACTGTATAATTACACATTTTGAAAGATCTTTTTTTTTTTTTAAACAAATACTTTTTATCGCACAATAATAAATAACACAAAACTGTTACTTTTTAATGTAAACTTCCAATTTCCTTTGTTGGAAAAAAATATGACCTAAAATTACAAGTCATAAATTGTAAATTTTTCTATAATTTTAACTTTTTGTCATATAATAAAAAATATAAATTTCACAAAAATCACTTGTTTTGACAACAAATTTGAAACTGTTGCAAAATCCTTATCAAACAGTTACTAAATCCTGACTTCCTGCTCTCCACCTCAGTTATTCCACTTTTTGGTGTCAGTACAGAATCATTGTTTCTTCAGAAATATTCTAGTTAGAAGTTTATGATCATTTTTAAATGCTCTCACAGGTCAGATTAGATAAAGGGGCTTGCTGGCTTGCTGGGTTTCGCCCACTGGTCTTGAGTTTGACACCCCTGCTTTAAAACATTCCCACTAATGAAGAACGCCTAAAGGACTGTAGTTCTAAATGTATTCATGTGATGAAATCATGCCAGCAGATAATGTTTGTAGTGTTTGATTTTGTGCTCACATCCTGGGTGAGAGTCTCCAGAGACTTCCCTCGGCTGATCCTTTGACTAGTGGATCCATGTCGCAGAGATCTGCAGGTACAAATAACTGATGTTAACAGAAATGCACGATCATACTCATTGATATGCGCATGCATGTGCGCGTCAGACCTGCGCTCTTGTCGTATGTGGTGCTGCACACTGAGTATGGAGCGCTCTTTGGTGGGTTGGCCTTCAAAGGATCCGCTCAGCATCCGCTGCCTGGTACATGCCCTAAAAATCACAGACATGAGTTATTTCTTCTGGACTTTTCTTTACTCAGACACATGTTTGTATCTGGTCCAACATTCCTGTCCACAAAGACATCTCTGGCCTCTGTCATGTCAGGTAAGTGATGCAGGATCCAGTCCTTTCATTAGTCATGTAGCGTGTGTGTGGGCATGAGTCATGTACCAGAGGAGAATCAGTGTCACAGTGGACACCAGCAATGAGTGTACTTTAATCATTGTTGGTGACTCTGAGTGATTACTGATTTATTGGTAATAAGGACACATGGCTGCTGCCTTTAGCTGGATTGCTTCTACTGATATTCGAGCTTAATTGTGTGGAAGAAGGCGTGCCAGACAGAACGTGTTATGACTACTGATCTGCCGTCTACCTCCTTAAATAGGATGAATATTGGGGGGCTGGGTGGAATTGGACACGGTGTTGGCGAGCTAATCCTTCATGATGAACAGTGAATCAGCTGTTCACTTCATGACAACAGCAAATGGACGAAGATAAAGAAATGAAGATGTGAATGCATTACAAACTTTTAGTTTTCATTTGAAAAACATTTACTATGCTCCACATATTCCCTTAGATCAGGGGCGACAAACTCTGTTTCATCCAGGGCCACATCATCACCACGGTTACCGTTAAAGATACTTTCTCAACCAGCTGTGTTGTCAGTTTTCCTGCTAGTTCCTGGATTCGGTTGTTTTTTTGTCATAAAATCTCAGATTTCACAAAAGTTGTGACTTTCATCATGAAATTGAGCCGTTTATACTAAAACTAAACATTTTTATTGTATAATTGCAAATTTAATTGCAAATTTTTCATGTTGATTTTTCCAATAACGCATCTTTTATCTAATAAAAAAGTGAATTTTGGTCACAAAATCTCAAATTTAAAAAAAAACTGGGACCTATATCATAAAATTGAGGGTTTTGTTCTAAAATATTTTTTTTTCTCTTAAACTCATCTTAAAAAGTTGACTTTTTTTGTACAAAAAAAAAATCAAACTTTTTAACTTAACACTTAAAATTACTTATTGGAAAATAGCAACTTTTTGACAACAGTCACAAAATTGCATTTTTAATTTCAACTTTTGTCCTCAACCTGTACACTGCATATAAAACCATATTGAAACATATTTATTTTCCTTTATTTTTATCTCATTATTTCTGAAAATGTATATAGTGCCTTGTGCACACTAGCCCCCTAGTTATATTTTTGCACTATTTGTTTATCTCATATTTTTTAGGTATGTCTGCACTGGATAATAGTTGCTTTTAATCTCATTATATATGTTTATAGTGACAATAAAGGGATCCTATTCTGTTCTCTTCTTGTGTATTTTATTGTACTCTAAAATCCCATTTTTTATGAAAAAAAGAAATTGGTAATTTTTGTCATTAAATCTCAAAATTGTTGACTAATAAAACTGAGGCTTTTATTCTAAAAGCAGTATTTTTTCTCAAATAATTGCAATTTAAAAAATAAATAAATAAAAATCCCCTCCCCCCCCAAAAACAGTAAAACGGCAAATTTCACAATACCGCATCTTGAAGAATAACCATCCCTTTAATAGTAACCATGGTAACAATGTGGCCCATGATGAAATAGAGTTTGACACCTCTGATTTATCAAAATTAAAAAAAAAAAAAGTCTAAATAAGTTTGGAAGGGTACTCTTCTCTCTAAAAGGTACATTGCTGCTCCACTTAGTTTTGCAAAATCACGTAAAAAGACCTGAACAATGAAAGTGGAGACCAAAGTGGAGATATGTGGTTATGATGCACAGCACAAACAGCTCATTCCAACTATCAAGCACGGTGGTGGAGGTGTGATGATTTTTTTGTCACCTATTAACAGAATAAAACCTGGACAACAGGAAAATTATCCAAAACAGAAACTGATCACTGCTAAAGTTGATTCTACAAACTAGTGAGTTGTTGCTTTTACACATCGTCTCAATGTTTTTGGCTTAGTTGAAGTTTAATAGATCATTGTAATGTTCTACTTGTCTTATTATAAAATCCAGCCAGGACCACGTCTTAACACACCTTCAAGTCTTCAAAGGAAGGTGCAAAGTCAAGCTTCTAAACAGCTTTTTCTTACCGTAGAATCTTATTGATCGTCGTCTCTTTTTCCAGCAGGTTTCGTGCTCGAATGCTAAATATCGACCTGCGAAGCTGAAAGAACAAAACTGTGAGATGACTGCAGTGTCCCACCTAAAAGCTGCAGTTCATCCACTGTCAGCTGCACAGGCAGAACTTTCAACATTACGTTCAGGTTTATATCTCAACGGCGCCTGAACACCTTCTGGTCGATGTACTTGTTGTCCTCGATGGCCGAGCGTTTGGAGTGGTCGCAGGAGGACGATGAAGCGGAGGGGAGACGGCGGAACAAACAGGTGGTGTCCTGCTGCTGTCGATCAATGAACTGCTTCATGAAACTCTCCCTAGAATAAAAAAACAAAAAACAAAGCCACACTCAAATTAAACACCATAAACTGTGACTTTATTCTAAATAAATCTATATGGCAAGTTTGAAACCAGACGGTCACTAATAACTGTATCTTTATAATCTCAGCTGAAAATGCGTCAGTGGAAGCTGTTAATGCAGCAGATGGTCTGCAGAAGAGCTTTCCAGCTGTGCTCTAATCATCAACTAAATTGTAATTCTGACTACGAGGTTCGTTATGTTGGATAAAATTCAGCTGCATAACTAACGAGACACGTTAAATTCCTATCAGCTAAGAACAGATGTTACATGGTTTCCTCTTTACGCTTGTTTACGTGGTGTTTCAGCACCTGGAAGAAACTACCAGTTAAAATATTGTTGTTTTCCTTCATTTGTACGTTAGACTCAACCAACAACCATCACACTTCCAGGCTGAAGCTCATCCAGGAAGGAGGTTTTGCTGCAGTCCCTCCACTGACCACTAGGTGATGGCTTCAAAAAAAAGAGCATATCTCCTTTGATCTCCATGTTTAAAGGTTCAACTTTGCAGCACAATTAAACGTATTTACAGAATTGTTTTCAGCTGTGGTTACATATTACATCCATGACAACTGTACGTACCCATCAGATACATTTCTGTTACAGCTGACCAATCAGACGCCTGGACGTTATTTGACATGCTTAAATGACAGCTGTCAGCTTTGACAGCTTTGTCCCGCCTCTTTGCAACATGTCGCCACTCAGTTTGAGGAAAACTGGACTTCAAAGGGCAGAGCAAATGCTGTATTTCAGACACGTCAAAGTAATTTTCAGTGAGGACCACATCAGCATCATGGTGGCCCTCTAACGAAAATGCAGACAGGTTTTGGGAGCCGGAGAAAGAAAAAAAACAAAAAACAACCGTGATATTTCTTTTAAAGGAAACAAATACTTTTGTTTGCAAGATTTCAATTTTTGGGAGTAAAATATTTTATCTGTAAAAAATATATTTTATGTCATAAAAAGCAAATTTTTGTCTTATAAATTATGACATGTAAAAAAATAAAAATAAATAAATAAATAAATAAAATAAAATTATGATTCATGCTGTAAAGTGCTAAAAGTTTTTGCCATAAAAAATTGAAATCACATCTTTGTATCCTAAGCATACTTCTGTTTTTTACTGTCATAAAAAGCAAATTTTTGTTGTAAAATATCACATTTCACAACAACATAGTGCAGGTGTGTAGTACCTGTACTGGTTTCAGGTTTACCTGATCCTGGGAACAGTGAAATCTGACGGCAGCTTGGAGATCTTCACCATCTGGGGTCTGTTGGGGAACTTTTCGAAGATCCTCAGCCGCAGAGGCAGCTTCTCTTTGGTGTCAGCGTTGGCTTCGCTTTGCTTCAGCTGACAGGAGGAAGAGGAGGATCAATTTCAGAGCAGAACTTCAAGAAAAGATCAGGTTAAAGTCTGAATGACGTGATGAGAGGGAAGAAAAGGATTCGAACCAGACAGAAGAGAAACAGGGAGCCAGCTGACATGAGTTCGGGCCGTGGGAAGGTCTTTTCTTAAAGGTTGGGGGTTGTGGGAGGATTTTAGGAACTAGAAATCACCCTACAGATGTGATGCAGAGATTTAATCTGAGCTTGAAGAGTGCAGCTGTAGTTTTCTACCTGATGAGGGCAGCAGGGCTACAAGAACCACAAGACAACAACACACACCACGTTTATGATGAGATCCCACTTACTTTAATAATAAAAGAAGGAAGATGGCAACAAAAGAGAAAAGAAAATTACTTTGGAGTGGTTCACGGGGAACACAATAATGTGCTGTGTGGTGATGGCAAAATAAAATAAAAATAAATAAATTAAAAAATAAAAATGACAAAGGAAATGAAACCAATTATTTCTATTTAATTACGTTTGAGGGAGGCTGATTGAAATTCCTGTGCAGGTGAGATAATCCCTGATGCATCACAGATTAGTCTGGAAGTTCATTTTTTCTCAGCTGACAGGAGTAAACCAGTTCCAGACAGTTCCAACAATTAACTAAAACTAAACCCGACACTGCCAGTGACAAAATAACGCTGTTACCTGAAATAAAAACAAATACTATTTTTTAAAATAAAACAAACAAAAATTCACAATGCAAAACTGACAAACTAAACAGAATTCCATGTATAATTATTATTCATTTATTTTTTCATCCTCCTGAAAGGGCAGGAGGACATAATGTCATGAATTCTCCAGCAGTGATGGATGGATGGATGAGGTCCAGCAGGGAATCATCTATGACACAACAGATTTCTGCAAGTTAGGGAACATATTTATTCTAAAAGTAGCATCAGATTTAGTCAGTGCTCCTGCATCCCAGGATTTTGCTGAGCTTATTTCTCTGTGTGTCCTCTTGTCTGGACTGAGAAGTCAGGATACAACTTCTCTGGAACAATGTTTGTTGTTTTTGTTTGTTTTTTAATCAATAAAAAATGACTCAACTGAAGATCTGTGGAGAGAGGTACATGTGCTTTTGAGTGTTTCTGTTCATGTGTGTTAGTTATATCCACCATGGAGACTCACACTGACCTTCCACAACTCTTATTATTTAATTGTTATTTTTCAAGATTGGTCCTTAAACATGTTATCTCTTCCAGCAATGACTGCTGTCTTAAAAATTAAATAGAAATGTCACCTTGTTTTTTGATGTTTGATGATTACTTTTTTCCACTGCATTCTGGATACGACACCTTTTAGCCTTTGACACTACATTTTTCGAATCACTCAAAGTAAAGAATAAATTATTTTTGCGCTGTATGGCATTGTTGATCGGGAATATTAATAAATCCTAGATTTTCTGGTCGATAACTGTAATTCTGCACCTCAAAAACTAAAACTAAGCAATTTTCAAAACTAAAAATAAAAGTAAAACAAAAAAGAATAAATGTCCCTCACTAACTTATTTTCTTTAATTTTTGACTAAACATAAATCATGAAATGCTCTTTAGAATAAAACAATGATTCAAGACATAGCATTTTGTTCCACTCAAGGACGTGTGTATTCTAACCAAAATATGTCCAACCAAGAACGTCCCTTTAAATCTGAAACACAGGTCTATAAAGCAGCGACAGGCACACGTCATCTGCAGTAGGTTCCTCAGACTTGTCAGTGTAACTCTAAACTTACAGCTCAGCTCAGGTGAACTTATGAAGGTCCTGAAAGTCAGGATGGAGGCTACGCATCTGAATGAATTCCAGTATTTAAAATGTCCCTCAGGCTTCGCTAAAATCCACCAGAATACAGGAAATGACATCTGGATCTAAAGCTTTCTGGGGTTTTTAGAAAAGTTGCCCATCCTGTTTCTCTGTCAGACCTGACGTCCACCCGTCTTCTCACTGATTGAATTAAAAAAATAGTCCCTCCGTTCTGTGGGTGCTGCTGATTCTATTGCTGCTTCTTTGACAGTCGGCGACCGACTGACTGCAACAACTTGTGGCTTTTCAGGATGATAAGAGGCGGAGGAAGAAGAGGGAACAGAAACCCATCAGGCTAAAACGTTGGAGCGTCTTCTTCATCTTCAGTGGATGAAACTGCATCTGCATGTTTTCTGACTGCTGAGACTAAAACTGGGAAACAGAAGCAGCCTCTAGAATAATAAACATCTGTAAATGTGATATAAAACTGTATCGGATTTTCATGTAAATCGTTTTCTCATAAAATCTCAAATTTCAGAAATCGCAACCTACATCATAAATTTGGGACTTTTGCACCAAAATTGCTTTTTTATTATTGCAAATTTTCTTCTTCTTCGTTTTTTAAAAAAACAAAAAAACAAAAACAACTTCATTTTGTTGTAAACATATTTCATTTGGACATAAAATTACAAAAAGTATGTTGTAAAATGGTAAATTTTCATTCTAAAATTAATTTTTGTTTTTATTTAAAAACAAGTGAATTCTACAAAAATCACAAGTTTTGACAAAAATGAGCTACTTGAGCAATAAACATTTATTAAATCCTGACTTTCTGACGTCAACCAGCTGCTCTCCACCTCAGTTATTCCACTTCTTGATGTCATAACCAAATCAAATGTTTCCTCAGAAATGTTCTTGTTAGAAGTTTATGATCGTCTTCAAACAACCTCACGAACCAGATAAAATGAAGTGGCGGACTGGAATCGGCCCGCGGGCCTTGAGTTTGACACATGCGATGTAGAGGATCTATCTGGCCAATGCTGAAGTACCACAAGACACCTCCAGAGGTCCACAGAGTCCATGTTCCATGATGCATCACTGCTTCCTTTGATGGAACAAAATCAGCCAAACGTGTCAACCTGCTAATCAAAGTTATGGACTCCAGTGAATCAGTACTATTAGCAGTGTGAACGTGTGCGTGCATGCGATGTCTCTGTGTGCATGCATGCGCCGGAATTTTAGCTCCGTCTCTTTCATTGTGGAGATGAATAATAGATAAACATAACAGGGAAGAGAATGGAGTATAAAGGTGTCAGTATCAGGCTCTGCTGAACAGGCTCACCTTCCCTTTCTTTGTTCACTGTAGCTCAGATGAAAAAGACTAATACTGGTGATTAGACCAAAACCCCACAGTTCCATCAATATTCTTGAAACCTCATGTCCCTAAGATGCCCTCTTGGTTTTAATTTAAATGCAGCTAATTGAGCATAAAAAGGAATTAAACTTGTTTTTGTGTGTGTGTGTTTGTGTGTGTGTGTGTGTGTGTGTTGGTGATGTTCTACTATCTCAGGTTTAAACTGAAGCACCTTTTCATTATATGAGTTTGAGAAGCTGAACATTTTTGGACTGTGGTTTGTCATTAAGGGGTGATCGTGGTTCCCTGAAGTAATTTTATATAGTTTTGTTTTTTTGTCTTTAAAGGTCAAATCTGATAGTAAAGATGTTCCATTTTATCCAAGCATGATGCTTAGAAAAGGCTGAGTACCAACACGTTTCTCTCCATTGATCCTCCCATCCAGCCAACTAAAACTATTTAAGGATTACAGATACCAAATGGAAACACTTAAACAGTCCTTCTCTCAAACATTCTGGTCACTTGAGAATTTAAAGCAGCAGCTGCTGACACCGACAGGCAAGAGTATACGGATCGTTTTTTTTTTTACCATGAAACTCTGATTGGTCCTGCGAAAGCGCCTCTGAGACACACAAACAAGGAGAATTAACATTCCTGAGACTCGCCGACGGAACAATGTGGAGCTGATGAACAGCTACTGCCCACACACATCCGCCCGACGCCTGCAGGAGCATTTACCAACACATCTGCATGTTCTCATCCAGGCGTTCAGCGACACATCTACATATCAGCTGAGTGTGTGTGAAGGCACACTTTAGCAAGAAAACACAACCTACGTGTGGTTCCGGTCGTAAACTATAATATATTTTGGCCCTCCTGGGGGTGTGTGTGTGTGTGGGGGGGGGGGGGGTGCGTTGGCAGGGTCACCCCCTTTCTCACATTAGCTGGTTAATGAGCCAAATGCTGTGGCGCTGGTAGCTAGCCCCCAAAACCCCAAACAACTACAAATCCCATCAGGCAACCAAAAATTTGAAACATTCAAAATGAGTAATGATTTTGTCTCTTGCTCTCTAACGATTTCTTGGTTTTGTTTTATTAGGTTCGGCCAATATGAAGCATTGCACCTATTACTTAATTACCTAATGCTTTCCACTTATTACTACTCGACATATTTATTACTCCAGTGATTCTTATTAGGTGGGGCCAGTATGAAGCATTGAGCCCCACCTATTACTATCCAACATATTTATTCTTATTCCAGTGATCATTATTATTATTATCTGTATCCGTCATGAATTTTGACGGTTGTCACAGCCTGCAGTAAACAATGGGCTTGATCGGGATTGTGTGCTATGACTTTTGGTACAGATTCATCAAACTGTATTTACAAAAAAGCTTTGGAAAAAAACAAAAAACATAGAAATGAATGGGATTTGGCCAAATTCTGGAGAAAAACAAAGAGAAAACTCTTTGGAGCTCTATCGCTCGGCCATATTTCATCGCAGAGACACCACTCAAACCTTAAACTGTTCACAAGACATTGTACTGTTCAAATTAACCCTTAAGTGCACCTTCAAAAAAGTTACATTAATGTCCCTTCAGCACAAAAATGTGCTCATAACAAAAACAATCTATAAAAATGTTATGAACCTTTTATTTTCAAACATTTTTTAAGCTCATTTAAACCAATATCAGTTCAATCACACGTATCAAATGCTGATGATTTTTTTAAAAATTTCAAACCCTTATAATACCAAGTTTTCCTCATGATGCTTAATGATCTAAGAAACAAAATAAATGATTATATAATTATTATTATATAATTCCCTAATCATACATATCAAAGATTGATGAATCTCTCAGTACACAAACTTAAAGCTCCAGATCTCAAAATGAAGTGGAGTTTTTCTTAGAGCAGGATTAAAAAGTAATTATTCTTAAGAGCACAAAAAATGTGTTGATGGGTCAGTAATGCTAATAATTGTGTTCACATTGTTTACAAGTCACAAATGCACAACCTCGAGTATATTATCAATTATATGTACAAAAATGATGAAATATGGTAGGAAATAAAAGCCAAAAATACAAAAATGTGTTTTAGTGCATGAAAGAGTTAAGCAAAAAAATCTAAATAAAAAAAAACTCATAACCAAGGATTTCTGTTGTCATAAACAATTTCATACACGACAAAAGTGTAGTTCGGGGGGGGGACGGGACCTGGAACGTCTTCCAGCAGAAAACTGGAAGTGAAATTAAAAAGATAAGACACCTTTGTGTTTGGATCCTCTCAGGAGTACGTGGCTCTCTCAGTCTTCCCTTCCTTTCTTCTACGCTGCTAAATCCCTGAATAAGTTCTTGGTCTATTAAATCCCACAATTGGAGGGCAGGCTTTTAGTTTAATTCATAAATAATGAAATCCTTGGTGGAAAGACATAATACAATCATCCCATAATGCACCTGATCAAACTGAATCCCCCTGGAGGTAATGAATAGACACGGGATGGTATCTTTAGTGCACCGGTGGCAGAGTGACCACGTCGTTACCATGGTTACCCTTATAAGGCTGGTTATTCTTTATTTTCTCAACCAGCTATGTTGATAAAAAAAAGTGGGGGGGGATGTCATAAAGACTCTAATTTCACAAATTTTGCAACTTTCATCATGAAATTGAGGCTTTTGAACGGAAATCACTTTTTTTTTTCTTGTATGATTACAAATTTCAAAAACAGAATATTTTCATAAAAAAGCTAATTTTGTTGTAAAATGGTGTATTAAGAAATATCACATATCTTCTTTCACAAAAAGTTTACAAAGTCGACTTTTTGTGTGTGTGTGTGTGTGTGTGTGTGTGTGTGTGTATATATCTATATATATATATATATATATATATATATATATAGATATATGTAAAAGTAAAATAGCTAATTTTATAGATTGTTTTATGGACAAACAAACACAAATGTCACAAAATTGTGGCTTTTTAATTTTACATTAGAATTATTTCCTGGAAAATTGCAATTTTTTTCTGTAATTTCTATAATTTCCTATCACAGTTTTTTAAATAAAAAGAACAATAATAATAAAAATAACAATAAAATTACTTCTTCTTTTGGTAAAATCTTTACGAAATGTTTACAAATGATCACTTCATTCGTAAAAAGACCAATTTTGTTGTAAAAACGTGAATTTTTGTCCAAATATCTCAACTTCATCATAAAACTGGGACTTTTTATAAACCTCAAATCATAATTCTTTCTTGTAAAATCACAAATAACAAAAAAGTTATTCCACTTTTTGATGTCAGTACTGAATGAAATGTTTCCTCAGAAATGTTCTAGTTAGACGATCATGATCGTCTTTAAACACCGTCATGGGCCAGAAAAGATGAAGTGGCGGGACGGATGTGGCCCACGTGCCTTCAGTTTCTACACCTGCACTACCTGAACATGTATGCACCAATACTAAGAAGAATGGAGTGTAATCATTAAAGCTCCGCGTCTATTGACACGCTGACACGGTTTCCTGTCACAGCTGAGCTGAACACTGAGAACTCGTCTATTTATACCCAACAAGCATGTTTGATCCCCGTCTTCCTCTTCACTGTCCTCCCCCTCTCCACCTCTTCTCACTACTTCTACCTCTACATCCTCTGATCTTTCACAGCCAATGACAAATCATACATACGCTCGTTTGACAAATGTGGGACAACATGATAGATGCATCTCAGCTGACGGCACCACGACTCTCCGTTCCAGCGCCGACCCGCCAGACGCACTCGGGACAGAAACCTAATTAAATCTCTGCCACGTCACCCGCCCTCAGTCTGCATCCTGTTTAGGTCCCTACGGTGTTTCTGGAAGATGCTACATGAGGTGATGAGCCTTCTCTCTGTCTTGATAATATTTTGGGAATCTGAGTCGAGTCATCCATCATCATCCATCACACCCACCCAAACCTCAGCAGCTCACTTATAAACACACAGACACCAGTTGGGGAAGTCTTTCCTCAAATCCTTGAAGAACATCAGTTCATAATTTAAATCTGCATGTGTAGGCCTCAGAACTAAATGGCGGTATAATTAGATAGATAGGCAGTCCTTTACTCCCCCCTGTAGGAAGTGAAACCCCAACAATGGACAGCAGGAGATCAGACAACAAAAATGAAAAACACAATGAGCAGATGTACATTTCCAAGAACCAAACGAGCTTTTGGAAATGTGCTGGTGTAGACTCAGTCATCCAGGTCTGGATGGTGGCGAAGGTTTGAATCAAGACAACTGCACTTCTTTTTCTTTGTTCTTGAAAATGTTTCACATTTCATCAATTCATTCAATTGCTTTTGGAAATACTGTCCTTCCCACCAAAAGAGAACCTTGCTGATATTACAGCACTGAAACACATAAAAATACTAAGTTATTTACAGAAATCTGATGATGTATTGGCTCATATTAGTGAATTAAGGTAAAATCACATCATTGATTATGGCTATGATCTTTCTTTTTATGAAACAAACCCTCAACTTTGAGCATAAGTTTTTCTTAAATTATAAATCTTTAAACTCTGAAGACTATATCAACAGCTGACATGATTTAGTAAAAGATCCTCTCTAAACATCTAAACATCTTTGCTTAAATGTTAAAACCAATCACAAACACTTCAACATTTCTGCAGCAAAGTGAGAAACAAAATGCAACAAGAACAGCAGCTGATAAGCTGGAAATCTGGAAATACGGCTCGAAGATTTAGATTTTCTGAGCAGGTTCAGTTAGCTACGATCCGCTGGAGCTCATTGGTTAGAACCAAAAGTCTCGAGCAGCCAATCAGATCGGTCTATTCTTGCAGTTTTTTTTTTTCTTGCAATTTTTTCATAAAATTTAAGATTTTATGACCCAAAATAAATAAATAACTTAAAAAAAAAAATCAACAACAAAAGTTCACCATTTTACAAGAGAAAGTAGTGATATTGTGAAATTCGGCATTTTACAACAAACTTTTGAAAAATAAATTGCAGTTAAAATAATAAAAAAAAGTGTTATTTTAGTACAAAAACATAATTTTATGATAAAAGTCACCGATTTTGTGAAATTTCAGGTTCTGTGACAAAAATGTATTTATTTATTTTTTTCTTTTCCTCTTAGTCCAGGAACTTTGGGAAAACTGACAAAATAGCTGGCTAAGAAAATAAAGAATAAAGCTTCAATGGTAACCATGGCAATGACGTGGCCCAGGATGACACCTCTGATGTAGATGAATCCAGAGCAGTGAGGATTTTCCTCTCTTCACCTTTCTATTTAGTTGTTCCTTTATTGAAAAATCTCCCTGCTGGTGACTCATCCGCCTGACGACCTGTTTGTCAGACTGTTCTGTTGTCACACAGAGAAACGTGAAAAAGCAGAACATGTGTAGATCTGTTATACCAGATCTGCACACACATGCATGGACATGCAGGTATTATCATCCTAATTCCTCGCCAGTCATTTCTACAGAAATGTAGCAGCGAGGTTAACAAAAACAAGTCCTACTTGTCAATTCAATTTTATTTATACAGCATCTATTTACAACAAAGTTGTCTACACGCGCTTCTGAGAATCCCAGAGCATGACCCCTGAACTCATGGCAAAGACTAACAGTGGCAAGAGAAAAAACTGTCAATTATGGGGGGGACCCTCCTGCTGATAGCCAGTTGGGTAAAGGAAGACATGAGTAGGGAGGGAGGATAGAGACGATGAAGGATATTAAGAGGAGACGTTCAAAAGTATACAAATATCTGGCATAAAATATATAAATATGTGGTGGTTGGAGGGTCGGGCTGCAGGTCAGTGGGAACACAGTGGCATCCAGTTGGCCTGTGCAGGTAGGAAAGAATGTCCAGATTCATCTGAGCTTCAGTTTTCTTTGGCAGCAGGTTAAACATTTTATATTTACATTTACAGTGAAGTTCAGGGTTTTTTATTTGCTGCATAAACTCCTTGGAATGTAACACCTTCTCACTTCAGTTGTCCCCACCTGTGGCTACTTCTGTTCCTGTGGGTCATCAATAATGGAGGAATGAACTAGTTATTAATAAGTTGTTTCCCTGCTAAATCTCACTTCCCACATCACTGATGATCAGTCTCTAAGTGTGTGTGTGTGTGT
>JBAMYA010024306.1:0-16467 GCA_037176975.1 Arrhamphus sclerolepis | reverse complement strand
AGTTTTCCTAAACAAGACACGACCCATTCATCAGGCCTTTTTCTATTCCGTCAAGTTGAGATTGATGTCTGTTGGCAGGAGGTTCTATGTTAGATGGTAGTTTCCTGACTTTGGTTAAACATAGTTTAATACCCACTGACACTGTGGGGTATAGATTTGTTTCTGCATGGTGATAAACATCTGTATCCTAAAGCAGACGTTACATTAAACATAAATGAACAACCTTACCTGTTGACTGTTGGGGTGGTGGAGAACTTACCTGTTGATGTAATCCTGGGATGTAACTTACCTTTTACTTACTGCAAGAAAATGAACTGATTAATGCTAACTCTGAAAATAATGCCAAAGCCAATGCAGATGTCTCTGTAGATGTCTCTGAACCTGTACTTAGCAGAGCCCAGGCAAAAGCCAGCATCCAACCACCCCCAGACTTCATCAGTCGTCTATGTGAGGTTGGCTCAAAAGAGTCAAGAAAATCATGTCATCAGGAACACTTTGAAAAACAATCAAATCACCTGATCCAGATATTTCTCTGATCACTGAAATGTTTAAAGTACCTGATAAGATTTCTCAGTTGCAAAATCACAATGAAATGTTGAATGCTTTCTTCAAGTGATTTGTGGAAATGTGAAGTGTATGGGTTAAGAGAAGTTT
Organism: Arrhamphus sclerolepis; assembly: GCA_037176975.1. Classification (NCBI taxonomy): domain Eukaryota; kingdom Metazoa; phylum Chordata; class Actinopteri; order Beloniformes; family Hemiramphidae; genus Arrhamphus; species Arrhamphus sclerolepis. The sequence goes on along the minus strand of JBAMYA010024306.1, from coordinate 15,813 downwards.
ACTGTAGTGCTGTATATGCAGATGACATTGACCGCAGGTGCCAAGTCATCCCTACTAGCTGTAGGGCACTCGTTATGCATTTGGCACACACACTTCCATGGGATGGTCACTTGGGTCACAACGAAATTTATTATTAGTTCAAGCTTTTACAGGCCGTCAATGAACACATATATTCAGAAACACTGTGCTACATGCCTTACATGTCAAAATACATCCACTGCTCAGTCGGACCGAGTTTTTCTATAGCCTCTTCCTGTCATTGCCACACCCTTCTGAAGAATAGCTATGTACATTGTGGGGCCTTCACCAAAGAGGAATAGTCACTACATTTTGGTCATCTGTTATTATGCAACTTGGTTCCCAGAAGCTTTTCCCCTGCATGCTATCACATTTCCTGCTGTTATTCAAGTGCTAACTCAATTCTTTTCCAAGGCTACAGCCTTGACAGTTTCTGAGGCAAAAACTTGGGTGTGGGGGGAGTTTGGTGAGGCCATGGAAAGCAACTTCCAGCTCTGAGAATATTCTGGCAAAACAGCTCAGGTGAAAAAAGCAGTGCTAACACTGTGAGGATGGGGTGCTGTTGACCTCGAATGAAGATGTTGTCGGGCAGATGAATGAATACTTCAAAGAAATTCTCAATCGCACTAACATGTCTTCAATAGAGGAAGCTGAGTCTCTCAGGTGGAGGTCACTGAGGTCACTGAGCTGCATGTTGGCATGGCTCCAGAGGTGTATGAGATCCATTATGAGTTCCTCAAGGCTCAACATTTTTCCTACCCTCACTTATGGTCATGAACTGTGGGAAGTGACCGAAAGAATGAGATTGGTGTTACAAGCAGTTGAAATGAGTTTCCTCCATAGGGTGGCTGCACTCTCCCTTAGATATAGAGGGAGACATTCAGTCAAGCAAGAGAGATTCAGAATAGAGTCACTGTTCCTTCACATCGAAAGGAGCCTGTCTGATCAGGATGCCTCCTGGATGCCTCCCAGGGTTGGTGTTTTGGGCATGTCCAACCAGGAGTAGACCAAAATTCACACACAGAAACACAGCAAGCTGAAATGCTGTGAATGGTTTCCTGTGCACAAAAACAATTCTGTATGTGTATCCAGTACGCATTCTGGCTTGCTCAATACTGTCCCCCTAGGGCTCCGTAATAGTGTGACTATTTTTGTACTTATTTTTGCAGATTTAAATCAGAGTTTTTTGTCTGCCTTGCTGTTGGTGTAACAAGGAAAGTGCAAGTAATTAAAGCCTTGTTTTCCCAGTTTTGACCTTATCTCGTTAACACCTTTTCACCAGAAATTACATTTTTGCATCATTGGGGCACCAAAACCTAGAAGCAACACTGACTGAAGTTGTTTTTAGAAATAAAATAAAATAAAATTAGAGAGAAAGAAATTGTGAAAATCCCATTGGAAGAATTAATGATAATGAACAACGATGATGAATAATGAACAACTTAACTTTCATTGTGAATGAGAGTGCATTTTAGCTGAGAGCTTTGCTTGCTTGGTTAATTTCAGTTTCACAGATGACTTGAGAAAACACTTTTCTGTTGAACAGCCCTGAGGCTCATTTCCTAAATGCATCGTTAGTATAAGTTGTTTGCAAAGTCTATCTTACAGTTTTCGGATCGTCTCCCGAAACCTTCGTTGTTTAAGAACATCATAGAAACCCTCGCAGATTACCAAGTGTTATATGGTCGTACTCACAAAGTTAATCTTAACGTAAACAGGACTCAGTGGAGTCCCCAGCTTCCATCATAATGCACGTGTCTGAAATGTCTTATGTTTCAAACTGTCAATGTACGTGTATTCACACTTTTGCCCAAGTAGCCTAAATATGTTCTTACTTTGGTGGTTGGTGGAGACAGTCAACTTTTGATTAAATAGATAAATAAATTAATGAATAAATAAATAGAAAGAAAAAAAATTAAAATTGTGGGCCTTATCTGTGGCTAAAAATAAAATAAAATAAAGGATAGAGGATCAGTCAAAAAGAGAGAAGGATATGGGAGGAACTTGTTACTGTGCTTAATTTGAGGATCACATAAGATATGTCTCTTCAATTTAGCATATCCGCTTTTGTCCAAAACCTCCGCCCCTGAAAGTTCAAAGTCATGGTTTTTTTTTTAAATTAAAAACACAAAAATATAGCAAACCAACAAAACTAAATTGCAGATCAGTGTTAACATTTATGTGGATCATTAATAAAATTGGAATTATTAATTCCTTATAAAATTATATTGAAAAGAGAAACGTTTGAATCACATTACTAGTACGTCACATTTGAAACTAAAGGCGCCATTTGTCAAAATAAGGAGCAAAGTGCGGAACAGGGAGGAGGATGAGGCACACCTGGCCACAGTGTGGGATATAATGAACAACTAGTAAGGCAAGATGTGATCCTGCACTTAAAACACTATTGGCTATAAATTACACATAAAGCATTTTAAAGTAATATATGAATATAAACTGGCTTGGTATTTTTGACATTTGTGTTTTGATGTGTGTGTTCAAGTATCAGTGTTGACCTCAGGTAACCCTTGTCTCAAATTGCGGTTTGCGTTCCGGCATCGTTTGATTTACAAATTAAGCTCCGCGAAGGCTATAAAAAAAGCCAACGACAGCGAAAAGGCAACCTGAGGAGGTGCATGCCAAAAATGGGCTTGACACTGGGCGTGGGGAAGTGAGGAACAAAGAAAATGAATTAAATGACTCCCCGACGAATTTTGAACCCAGCCACAAAGTTTGGGTGATGGTCTTCGCCTTGCTTTTCATCACCACCGACCTCCTCTCCATCTTCGGGCAACTCTGGCTCATTCAGTGCACCTCCTGCTTGCTCTGCAATATTGTGCAACACTGCTGTCACACAAATTACAGTGCAAGACTTGGCTGGGCTGAACTGGAGGCCCCCACCGGATTTGTGGAGGCACCTGAAGCCCAGCTTCCACCGCCCCATGGTCCGTTCCACGACAGCCCTTGCAAGAATGTGCGCTTCATTGAAGGCTTCATCATACTGGTCTGCTGGGTTGGCCTCAGAAGTAAACAGGTACGGCTGGAGTGGATAGCTGCTGTCACTGAGGAATCACCACTCACCCTGGATGCAGCGGTCGGCTGATGGTGGAGTATTTTCATTTTACCATTTTCTTGTAGGCTATAATTTTATTTTGTATTAAGGATTGTTACATATTAAATACAATTCACACAAACAGGTGTATTACGATTGTGTTGACTTTTTTGAGTGATAGGCCTATTGTATTATTCGTGAGCAAAGTTTATAAATCAGAACCATGGACAGCTCATATGACATATGAATGTCATAAAAGCCGTGCTACGATCATGTTTAGGAAACACCAGAACAAATATTTGTAAGATCATTTGTACACAACGTGCCTAATGTATGATCCATCGGCCCTGTGCTGTGCTGGGAAGGATGACATAGTCTCAGAGAATGTGCAGAGCACACAAATCCATATCATTATGTGGTAGACTGCTTTCCGAAAGTGACGCCATGGCGTAAAACATCGGCATCACTAGGTCTATGAAGGCCCGCCTCCTTGCCTTCATGGTCCAATCACACGCCTGTTTTAGCCCTAATACCATTCAATGCCTCCCAGAGAGTCAGAAACCACAGAACATTTTAACAATAGTTTAAAATCGTTACCTGAATAAGGCTCCGGAGCCCTTTCACTATTAATCCACCTGTGCTGTTTCCATTGATTCACTTAATCACTTTATTTGATACTAGAATATTCATACCATTTAAAGTTGACTCCAGTTTCTGGTTTGTGTTTTGCACACAAACACAGTTGTTGTTTTTTTTTTCTCTTTTTTTTTTACTGTTTTTTTTTCTAGGTTCATTAAATATCTCCAATAAAACATTGTTTTTTTTTGGTTTTTTTTTGGTCTAAGATAAATTGTTTCATCATCTGTTCCCTCCTCACACATATGGACATATGTAGATTATCTAGAAAGCACAAAAAGTAAGTTATAATTTCTCTACAGGACGTTTCTTCTATAAGGTTATCTGGCTATTCAATGTGTCAGAATCATCAGCATCTCCATTAACTATTTCATCTAAATTCAACAAAATGAAGAATGAATCCAAGTCTGCTCTGATCATATTTGCTGATTGTTGAGATTTAAAAGACATCCAGTGATCTTCTGCTATTCTTATTATCAGTTACAATATAATAATGATATCTAGAAAATTTACTGGGAGTTTAATACTGTAGTCTTTCAGTATTCTTCATAAAACAGTGCTTGAATCATCCTCTGACAACTTTAATTTTTAAAATTCAGATGGTAAGATCATTGGTTCACTATGGGTCCACTAATGAAACTAAGTAAAACATGTTATTTGTTTTTTATTGAAGGTATTTCATTCTAATTTCTGGAATTATCTCACATGTCAACAGAAAAACAATCTTAATGGCCATCTCTTGGAGGAGGTTGATGCTGAGAGTGAGTCAGAGGTCATTATACAGGGGCAGTGAAGAGACTTCTGTTGCTGAGGTGATGGAGGCTGTTGGACAATTATCAATGAAATGTGATTTTATGGAGACTCATTTAACACTCAGTGCACTTTCAAACTGAAAATCCAAAATGTATACTTAAATCAATATTTACTTTGAGTGCAGTCAGTTAAAGTTAAAGTCGTCATCGAGAGCATGTGAAAATTATTAAAGCATGCTTAAGTTGTGAATTTTTATTTATTTGAGTGTCGCCATTGCTTGGCACAAAGGAATGTTGTGTTACAATGAAAACTAATTCAGAAAATAATAAATAAAATTAAAGTTAAATGAACCTCTAAAGTCATTGCTGGTGATAAATTGTGTGACATTAATTTCAGAATCTCAGCCATAGCAGTGGGTGTAAAAACAGGTTGATGCATATTTGGATGAGTTTAATGAAGACTTGTTGTTGATTCTGTCTCTTAAATAGCCTTTGAATCAATTATTTATGTAGAGGTAAAAATAGGTGTCAACAACCTGCTAAAATACACCAGAATGCAGGAAATGAATCAACTTAATTAAATAGTTCCTGTATTATAAGTTCTACTACATCCTGGATAGTTTCTTGTATACTGCCATTTTGTCTTTTAGTTGTTGATTTTTCAGGTATATTGTATCCTCATTTGGCAGGATACATGTTAAAGAAACATTCATATTTCATTTGTTCTGTATTGTCAGTTTTCACTTGGATTTTGAACGACTTGTAACCAAACTATTTAAATAAAGGAAGACATCATTATGTTTCCTCCTGTTCAGGTCATTCGTCTTCAGTCAGACAAATATCAGTGACAGGGAGAAATAAATGGCTTTGGAAATGCACCGTACAAGTAGAAAAAGGTGAATTATGAAACAATATATGTCTAGATGTTGTATAACACATTTCATTTTTACCAAATGCATTGACGGATATGTTTGAAAACATCTTTCTTTATAAACATGGCCCCAGCACCTAATGAACTCATTTAGACTTTAAAAAAAATATTATTAAAAAGGCAGGGGAGAGGGAAAAAAGTGAGCCAGATAACAGATTCTGATTTCTTCAAATAATAAATTAATTGATGAATCCAATGTAGGTGCAATGAAAAGTTTTCTGGGCATGCATTTTCATCCATACTCCTAGGGGCTAAGCCTTCATAATCTTTCAATCGAATAAAGGTTAAAAAAAAAAAAAAAAGGTCATTTTCAGAGTTGTAATCAGTTTATAACTCACATGGGCAGTTTCTAGAGACTGCAGCTGGGGTGTAAGACATGAAGAGGAAGGCTACACATAGAAGTCTACTTTTAAGTTCATCAAGAAAAAGCTAATGTTGTCAGGATGACAAAGATTCGTAAGTAGCCTGAAGTCCATCTTAAAGTGAGACGTTCATCTGAAACTTGGAATTTCACTTTGCGCCATTCCTGCACGCTCTGCACCACTTTGCCTTGACACCATTCTTTATGTTCACTCTGATGAATTTGTTTTGCATCGCTTTCAAATCGCCTATTTAGCTCAACAGGAAGAGACAGCAGCCACCTCAGTGCGATCATTAACGTGGTCTCTCCAAGGCCAGACTGACTCCTCCTCTGAGGAATTTCAACCCCAAGTTCCAGTTTAATTAGATCCCTGCTTGTTCTTTTTGTCTTCTTCTTTAAAAATGTGTATGCAGCAAAAATGACGCTCCTTTCATATGTCTTCATTTGTTCCTCATCATCTCCTCCACTATCCAGCCTTGTGAGCCAAACCATTTTGAGGGATATGTGAATTCTTAAAATGCACCAGTAAGAGAGAGGAGCTAGGAATTTTACTGGGGGAGCTATGAGCAAGGATGGAGCGCAGTAGCCTATCCTTTATTTTCTCATTTAAAAGAACAGTGCATTAACGACATTATGCAGAAGGCACACAAGCATAAATGTCCCTGCCGGGGGTATATTTGCCATTCCTTTTGATCACATGCCTATATGTTGTTCTGCTAAGACCCTTGTTTTACAAATCTAGTCAGGGAATGATGAAGAATATTAGCCTCTGGGCCTGCAGAGCTTTTTAATGAATGTGTGGCAGCTCTAGTCATGTAATTAATATAAAGATGCCCATTGAAAATAAAAAAAATAAAATAAAATTTGGAGAAATTATCCACAAATATTCTATTGTTTTATCATTTTAATTCTAAGTTAATGGGCAACAAAGTACAAAAAAATGTTAAGAGATGTTACTGTCCTTTGTAAAGACAGTCTAAATTAGGAAATTGGATATCAAAAATATTTTGTTCTGCGCAAAGTTATGTAAACAGAATTAAAAACTAAGTTCAACTAAAACAAAGTCTTTCTTTCTATAAACATCACTAACTCATCATTTAAATCAATCAGTTGTTATAAGAGGTTTCGCAATTAGTTGAGCTCCAAATACTGCAGCTGCACAGGATTATACTAATTGAAACATCAGAGTTGTTCAAAATGCACAAATCTGGCACATCTTGAATAAACATCATGTCTCCCCATGCTGATGGAGTCAATTATTGCTGCTTCTGGCTTCATTTTTTTTATTTGTATTTATTTATTTACTTTTGGAAAAATATCTAAAACAAAGTTAATATTGTTAATACTAATAACTCACCAAAATCTGCACAAGTCTAACTTGTTTTTAACTACTGAGTCCATACGCGTAAATGCTACGCTCTCTGCTTTGCTATTCATGCTTCCTCTTTAACTCTTTCTTTTCTCGACTAAACAAAAAAGAAGACGTCCTGAGGCAGAATCTAGGATACTAGTAATCTTTACAGCTTGATTTAAGAGAGGATTTTACTGCTTTTTGTTAGTTTTTACTTATCAGCACACATCTGTGCTAGATCAGCTGTAGATCGCTCTACAGCTGATGTGCCTCCCCTCGGTATGGATGATTACCACGAACTCCTGCAGAAGATTTCAGTGCTTGAGACGAAGATTCACCGGCTTGAGGTAAATCCTGAGGTGAATGGACTTTGCGGGGATGAAACAACATTACCGCTGAGTAGTGAGCAGGAGCATGCTAACGAGCAACTATGTAGCACACCGATAAATGGTGCACAAGCCACAAAGGGAGAGCTCTATGAAAGGAGCTGAAGATGAAATAAAAGTGGCTGGCAGTAAATCTGGAAGCAGCTGTTCTCCCTGGAACTCTTTGGGTGTCAACCCAAAGGACAAATCACTTTCTAGAGAACTGGGAGGATGAGTGATAACCCAAGTCCAGCGTCCAGAGATCAGCGATGCTACAGGATGACCTGCTCTACCATCCAGGCAGAGAATTTCATCAGTTCCTGCAGTCGCAAAAGCTCAGATGTGGGCAACTACTAAGAGCAGAATGAGTGGTAAAAATTCCCAGCAAGAAAGCAAAAAGCTTCAAAATAGATTTTCACCACTATTCCAGGAACCCAAATGTCTGCCCAGTGACCTGGAAACCTCTCAAGCTTCACAAAACAGGGTAAGGAAAGGAAATTTTAAAAGGAAGACCGAAAGTGGAAATCAAGTGACTGGGTCAGATATTTTGATTGTGGGTGATGATGCCATAAGGAATGTGAAGGAATTAAGCAGCAAAAACACCCAAATATACTGTTTTCTCAAGGACACAGTCTCTGACATAAGAGAGAGAATGGAGAATGTCAGACATCCTGGCTGAACTTCCAACAGTAAAATGCATCATTTTACACGCAGGGACAAATGACATTTTGAAATTCTGAAAAAAAGATTTCACTGAGCTGTTAAGAGACTCTGAGGTGTTTATCAGCAGGCCTCAACCACCGGTTGGATGTGGAATGGAGAGATTCAGCAGACTGCTGGCTCAGAACACATGGCTTTCAGCTGTGTGTTCCTCACATGAAGTTCACTTCATTGACAATTTAAACTTTTTCAAAGGTAGCGCTGCTAAATGTTTGATCTCTCAACAAGTCATTCTTAATCAATGATTTTATTCCCACGCAAAATCTGGATTTGATGCATTTAATTGAAGCCTGGTTAAACAATAGTAACAGTGTTCCAGTTCTGTCAGTCAGACCCCCCAAACTTTAACTCATTGAATGTTTCTCAAACAAACAGGGAAGGTGGTGTTGCTGCCTTATTTAAAGACTCATTTCAGCGCAAACAGTTAAAATGGGGTGATTTTGAGTCATCTGAATATCTCTGTGTTGTGCTGAAAGGCAGTCCAAGACCAAGTCCAAAGACAAACCTGCCAGTGACTTCTGTGGTGTGTTAGAAACTTTTGATCTGCTACAACATGTGAACGAGGCCGCACATAAACGGGGGAAGGTGCTGGATCTGGTAATCAGCAAGGCTGTTGATATTTCTAACACTGTTGTGAAAGACGTTGGTCTTTCTGACCACTTCTGTGTTTTCTTTGAAATGTCAGTTTCCATGTTACTGTCCCTGAAAAGGTAAAAGTACTGTCTGGTAAGCAGAAAGCACCATGGAGAAACTGTCCAGCTGTTGCAGATCAAAAGACAGAATGAAGGAAAGCTGAGCGTAAGTGGAGGAAAAATCATCTACTGATTCATTATGAAATCTTTAAAGAAAGCCTTCATACTTACAACAGTTATTTAAAAAAAAAAGCTAGACAAGCCTATTTTTCTGACAGGATCAGCAGGAATATCAATAACAAACTAACCAAACCCCCCCAGCACAGTTAGCTTCTGATTTTATGACTCAGAATAGGTGGAATGAGTTTGCATCTTTCTTTGATGCTAAAATCAAAAACATCAGAATCACTATTGAAACATCAACACCAAACACAAAGCTCCCCCAGAACTGCAGCCACACAGCAACTGCAGATTGTCAACATTTAGTCCTATCAGTGCTAAAACCCTGGAGGAGGTAGTTAAGAAGCTAAACTCATCAACATGCTGTTTAGACACTTTACCAAGCAACTTTTTCAAAACAGTTTATGCATCTCTAGAAGCAGACGTGCTGAACATCATCAATACTTCACTCCTATCAGGTACATTTCCCAGATCTTTGAAAACTGCAACAGTCAAGCCTCTTCTGAAGAAGAGAAGCTTAGATCCTTCAGACTTAAACAATTACAGGACCATCTCTAATCTTCCCTTTATTGGGAAAATTATTGAGAAAGTTGCATTGATCCAACTGAAAAACTTCTTAAATGTAAACAGTCTTTTAGACAGAGTTCAGTCTGGCTTTAGAAAACAATCACAGCACTGACAAAGCTCTGATCAAGGTCTTAAATGATATTTATCTGAACACTGAAGCAGGTAAAACATCTGTTATGGTGCTGCTGGACCTTAGTTCAGACTGATACTGTGGACCATAAATCTTTCTGGATAGACTGGAGAACTGGGTGGGGTTATCAGGTCCAGTTCTCAGTTGGCTCAGATCTTATCTTGAAGGCAGGAGCTTTGTAGTTTCCATTGGTGAGAATAAATCTGAGCTTATTCCACTGACCTGTGGAGTCCCTCAAGGGTCAATTCTTGGACCACTATTATTCAACCTCTACATGCTTCCCTGAGGTCAGATAATATGTAACAGCAATGTTACTGATCACAGCTATGCAGATGACACTCAAATCTACTGGATCTTTCACCAATTGGGGGGCTCTGTGGGGTACCGGTCAGAGACCTGGCACCAATTATGTGGGCAGGGCGAGTGCCTGAACAAGTGCTTCCACACATCCACAGATGAGGTGCCCCTGAGCAAGGCAGCTGAAACTCCCACCTGCTCCCCAGGCGAAGAAGAGAAGCTTAGATCCTTCAGAATTAAACAATTACGGGAACATCTCTAATTTTCCCTTTATTGGGAAATGCTGCTCCGTGGCAGCCCACTGCTCTGAGTCTAACAGCCCAGATGGGTTAAATGCAGAGAATGAATTTCTATGTTAGACTCGTTAGACTCCTTCTGTCTCTGCTTGGAGCAAGTTCATAGCTGGATGCAATCAAGTTTCCTTCAGTTAAAACAGGACAAGACAGAAATAATTCTATTTGGTAACAAAATAGACAGAATGAGAGTTTGAGAGTTGTCACCCTGAATCCAGAGGGCTCAAGACAAAATCCCAGGTTAAGAATCTTGGAGTTTTAATTGACTTGGAGTTGGAGTTTTAATTGAGCCACATCAAGGCTGTAACTAAGACAGCTTCTTACCACCTCAAACAAATCTCCAGAGTCAGATTTCTGATGTCCAGAGCTGATTTAGAGAAGCTCATTCATGCCTTCATCTCTAGCAGACTTGACTACTGTAATGCTCTTTTATCTGGTCTTCCCAAAAAAGACAATCAGGCAGCTTCATCTCATCCAGAATGCTGCTACCAGAGTGCCAACAAGAACCAGAAAAACTGAACATATTACTCCTGTTCTGAGATCTTTACACTGGCTACCAGTTACCTACAGAGTAGACTACATGCTTCCCCGAGGTCAGATAATACGTAACAGCAATGTTGCTGATCACAGCTATGCAGATGACCTACAGAATAGACTTTAAAGTGTTGCTGTTAGTTTACAAATCACTGAATAATCAGGGGCCAGAATACATGACTGATCTTCTAGTAGAATGTAAACCAAGAAGAGCTCTGAGATCTTTAAGTAGCAGTCAGCTGGTAGAAGCTCCAGTTAGGATCAAACATGGTGAAAATGCATTTAGCTACTATGCTGTACGTAGATGAAATAAACCTTCTCTTGATATCAAATGTTCTCCAACTCTACACACATTTAAACTGAAAACTCTACTGTTTTGTCATGCCTTTCTTTAGTTGGATTTTACTGCCCTGCTTTTACTGTTCTTTGGTTTTAATCCTTTTTCTGTCCAATTATACATTAAATTATTTTTATTTCACTATTTTTTAATTAATTTATTTCATCTTAATGTCTTTGAGTTGCTTTTGTGTATTAAAGGTGCTATACAAATAAACTTGCCTTGCCTTACTGTGTGTATATTTACCAAGAACATAATTTCCATCATAATAAAACTGGGAGAACTGGAAATGCAGCAACAAAATGTCAGAAATGAAGCCATATTTGATGCGCAATTGAATCTGAGGGCCTCTCAGACTTAAGCATTGTATTAATGTTCATGCCCTTGTTTCTATAAATATGAATATTCTCCGTATGGTGCAGTGTGGTGGTTTGTACTGTTGCCTCAGAGCCAGTAAGTTGCTGTTTGAAATTCCAGCTCCCTCATCCCATTGCTGTGTGAGTTATTCCAGGTACTGTGTTTTCCTCCCACAGTCCACAAAATATGCACGTTAGACTGATTGATGATCAAAAAGCATCAGTGGGTGTGAGGCTGATGAGCTGTTTAGGGTGTGCCCTGCCTCCTGCCCAAAGACGGCCGGCATAGAATTCATACCTCGGGAGACGATGCTGTGTGTAAAGAGGATTGACGGAATATTCTGTGGGCATGTCATCTCTGAGCTTTTGAGCACATACAGGCTTTGTGAATGACTAGTATGCACTGTTTCTTTAGCCCTGGTCAGGCCACTGAGGTATACCGCTCCCATCATCACTCTACATAACAGGAGTGAAAGGAGTTTGTGTGATTACATGACATTATCATATCGATTATCGAGATCTCCAGCATATCTGTTCATCTTTTGTTTTCCAAAGATCTTCCTGCAGTAGGTTCATCTTTGCTGTTTAGTGCGCCGTCTGTGGAAAGAAGTGGCTGACTGTGGGTCCCTCTGGAGAGAAAGGTGTAAAAGAGATGGATATCACCTCTGTGATGCTTTCAAAGTACCTAATGACTGGAGGTTATTCTACTTCCTGTGCAGGAGGAGAAGAAATCTTGTCAGCAATCCTAGAGGGAAAGGTAAGGAACCACAGAATGAACCTATAAAATGTTTTGAGAACAGATTGTACATAGTGTTCACTAATAAACTGAAATATCCAAACTAAACCACTTTTTTTTTTCCTGTCGAAGGAATGAATACTGGGTTGTTTCAAAGAATGGTGGTGATGGATGAAAAATTGAGTCACTGATTATGAAACATCCAGATGTAACAATCTACACAACATTTGTAGCTCCTTTTTGTTAGTATTCCACAGCATTGGTGCACCTGCTTTGTAGCAGACTTTTACATGATACTTTTATGTTGTGCAGCAGCTAAAACCCTTTCTCTTTTCTGCAGCATGTGTGAGAGGTTTCAAATGATTAGAGAAGAAAGGTTACAATCCACTTTTTATGGATCACATTCAGCCAGACATCAGAATATCTGGGTAGTGAGAAGAATGCATGTTACTTATTTTCAAAGTTTGTTGATTCATTAGACACAGCTTTATATCCCTGTCTCTCTTAATGACCTGCAGACAAAACTAAAGATAGGAGAAAATGATACTCAGAGTAAAACCCCTGGTTCTGAACCACAAGAACAACGATATTCTCAGAAATTTGACTCTTTCTTAGAAAACATGCATCTCCAACCCCATCTTTTTGTATGTCTGGAAGTGAAAGCAGCATTTTATCACCTCTATGCTGTTTTGTTACAAACTTCAATTCCAAAAAAACTCAACTCTTTTGCCTAGCATAACGATTTGTCACTATAAGCCAAGTTTTCCTTCTACTTATGATCATGGTTGAGCCCTCCCCAGCACGCACCCCTATAAGGATTGCAATGGAACAGTCCTTAAGGAAAGAGGGATTGTTTGTAAATGAACCGGCGTACACCGAAAGATTCACGGCCAACCGGTGTGGCTATAAATGCTGTGTAATATAAGCCACTTCTGGTTAAATATTTGCCAAACACATCTCCCCGACGTCGGTTAACGATAGATTTGAACATGGGTGCACATTACAATGTCTGTTATTTATAATTTTAGTGGTCAGCTACGCCGGACGACACAACCTGAGTGTCTTGGGGTAAATACCAAACAACCTTCAGGAACTGGCAACACGGAGACAGAGGGGTAAAAGAGAAAGTAAAAGAAGCTATCCTTCTTTTAGTGGTCAAACTAATGTTGGAGTTTAGATTGATTGGTAATTGGTCACATTTAGTTTAACGTACCTCTATCTGAAAAAAACAAAAACAAAAAGCCGATTTATACTTGAAGAACATTCCTCTAGAAATGCACTTCCGCGTTGAATATTAATGCGTGGACTCCCATCGTAGCTGTTCCATGCAGCTTTAGTGAACTGCTCACGCCAACGTTTCCTGGCTGGGTTTATGCAAGATATGAAAAGGAAATCTACAGCCATGGGTGCGACTCACAGCGGTGATTTATCCATCACCTCAACTCCGTCTGCAGCTAAACGAACGTCAGCTGAAACTGTAAGCTAGTTTCAAGACGCAACACACTGATGTTTACCTAGCTATAAACGATAAAAAACCTTTCTTTCTTTCTTTTTCAACAGTTCAGTTCTTCTCTCCTGTCATTTATTACAGTGTTGATAGAAATTGTTGTTGTCGTTTTGTTTGTTTTACTCAGTTGTATGACTGGATTTTTTTGCTGTCTATCCACACATTACTAAAGAGTGGTGGTAAGTTAGTAATTAGACTAAAACGAACACATTTGCACAGTTTGAGCTGACACGAGTGGAAATGGTGATTCATGACTTTACGGGACTTTCCTGACCAGTTGAATACAATTACAGAGCACTCGTTCCCAGAAGGAAGGAACCATGTAGCCAATATCGGAGGGGTGTCTACGTACTTGATAGATATTAAAACGAGTAAATTCGTATAGGTGATGATGTGTAATATCTGGTCTTTGTGTGTAAAAACCTAATAACGCTTAAATGTGGGTAATTGTTTAGTAAATCATTTTTATAAATGCAAATTCTGATTATTTGCGGAGTTATATCCACCCCTCAGCTGGAGGTGCTTATCGGAAAGCAGGAATAGAAAACAAGACAGCTATGCAAGATTAATGCTTCCAGGACAAACATTACAATTGAAGGAAGAATATAAGTTTTATTTACTTTGAGGATGTTGGAAAGGATAATGATTTTACTTTTTTTTTTTTTTTGTTCAATTAATAATATTATTTGGAAAATATCACATACATAAACCAGTATCAGGTTACAGTTAAAGGAACTCGTAATAAGAAGGCAATTAAGACCAATTTTGTGCTTTCTAAATATATTTGACATGTAATGCCTCAGATGCACCTTCAAAAAGTTACGTTTAAGACTATATGACACAAAAATGTGCTTGCAAAAAAGCTAGGACTAGGTGTAAAATTACACATTAAAAACAAACAAACAAACAGGAAAAACAAAACAAAAACCTTTGAAAGTCCATTCCTCAGAATCTGGACACAGAGAACCAGGAGCAGTGTTGGACAACTAAGCAACTTTCTCGGATGTCTTAGTGATCTATCTACTTAATACATACTTTATTTATGGTTTGATTATTGCAGCCTGGTGAATGTGACATATTAGCAGCAACATTTATTTATTTGCATTTTTATTTTTTTTTGTCAGTGTCAAATACCTTATTGACCTTTTGCACATTTTTGTAGTCATAGGAATTCATTCAAATCACTAGTTAGAGCAGCATCATGAGTACTGATTTGAACGGATTCCTATGAGCACAGATGTGTAAAGGGTTAATGTAAGTATTTCAGTTCATGCTGTTTAGAAAAGGCAAAAAATAATTAAAGATTTTTGAGAATACTCAAAAATGCAAAACATTGCATATTTCATCACTAATATGCATAGAAAAAGTTTGACATATTCCCTGAACTAAAAGCCAAAACCATAAAAATGTGTTTGGTTGCATTAATAAATCTTTTATCGTCTTTTTCTTTTCTTTTTTTCCCTCATTCCTTGACTTTTCCTTTTTTGTGTTACACTGACACAAAAGGCTGATATAGTCCAAATGCACTGTAAACGTGTAAATGGGTTAAAGCAGCATGGTGATGGATTTAAAAGAAAATTGTGCATTCAAAGTTTAACCTCATCATTTTTTGCTTTCTTTTCTTCGCAGCCATTTCTTGTGCCTGTGGACATTCTGGAGGAAATCTATCTAAATCTCCCCCCTCATCAGGTGGTTTGCGTGTGCCGGTTAGTGAACCGTCAGTGGAAAGATGTGGCAGACAGTGAGTCTTTCTGGAGAGAAAGGTGTAGAAGAGAAGGATATCACATCAGAGATGCTTCCAAACTACCCAGTGACTGGAGGTTGTTTTATTTCTTGTGCAAGAAGAGAAGAAATCTCCTCAAGAACCCCAGAGGGGATGGTGAGAAGCTATAACTTTACATAAAGTGCCACTGTATTTTCCTTTGGAGCAACAAATTTGCTATACACACCTCCCCCCAAGCCTTAAACAATCCTATTTTTTTTACTCTCCCATGAAGGGCTGGGTCACCAACGACACCGGCGGTGATCAGTGGAACATAGAAGGACTCACGGCACCAC
>JBAMYA010024285.1:0-16469 GCA_037176975.1 Arrhamphus sclerolepis | reverse complement strand
TCCTAGGTAGGAAAGACGATATATAGGGGTTTTGTAATTGGTTAAACCCTAGATCTATCCATGAAAATGCTAAAAAAAAAAAAAAAAAAAAAAAAAGGTGTTAAGCTTCCCTGTTCTTGTAAGAGCTGGACTGATTCAGACCTACACTATATGGTCCACCTAATATTTCCACCGGCCCACCCTGATGGACCGTCTAGAACCAATCCTTTGCAGACGCTTAACGTTCCCAATGTGTGAGGGGACCTACGAGCTCTGACGTTCTCCCAGAGTTCAGCTGTAGCCTTTCCACAGCGTTTTCAACTGGTTTGCTTTAAGGTCAGCAGACTAAAACCAGCCCGCCACCTCATTTTCTCTGGTCCATGAGAGCACACAAAGACAGATAATGTGTATAATCCAGTTCTGTTCTGTGACAGAGACATACATGGACATGTCTCACCTCTGACTTTCGATTTTGTTTTTACAAATTAAGCCACTTCCAACAAAAACTTCGTATGTGCCCAGTCAAAATCTGTATGTTGGGACAACTGGGTTGGCTCCATGTGATTTGCAAGCAGACAAAGGTTTCTCTTACCAGGGTCAAACTTGAGTCAACCACATATGTGAATCCAAGTTAGCAAGCATCAAAGAGCCCAAAAAGTAGAAAGAATTACAAAAAAACAAAAAAACAGCAATGCTTGCAGCAAAACCTGATGCACACAGGAAATCTGAACTGGCTGGGAAATCTTCCAGTGTGTTTTGTTTTAGTTGAATTAGTTGATGAAAACACTGATACAGCACTTCCAGCCGTTTTCTGGAATGTAGATTTGTTCAATTCACCACAGTGAAAGTCACACATTTATGTATTTTATTAATAGTTAAATGTACTTATGACAATAATCTCAGTACAAAGTGCTGCATGTAAATAGTCTTGTACTTGCTGTATTATAATAATTGGCCCTTTGAACAACAACAATTATTCTTCAAGCTGCTTCACTGTTGTTGTTTTTTTAGATATTTATATCATAGTAACTCACTGGACTTTGTATCAAGTCCACCTCTTCAACTGCTTGCTAAAACAAGCTAATCAGCCAATCACATGGACACAACAAATTAAGGCATGTGGACAAGGTCAAGACAGCTTCAAAGTGAGCATCAGAATGAAGAATAGGACTGAAGTGACTTTGAGCGTGGCATGGTTGTTGGTGCCAGCTGGGGTGGTCTCCAGATTTTATAGAGAATGGTCAGAAAAAGAGAAAATACTCAGTGAACAGCAGCTGCGTGGATGAAAATGCCTGATGATAGAATGATAGAAATCTGCTGACTGTTTTTCATCATCTGAAAGATGATGGAAAAACAACAGTAACTGAAATAACCACTCGTTACCAATGCAGAATAACATCTCTGAACGCACAACACGTCAAATGTTCTACAGTAGTACAACTTCCTGCATGGAACCATCCTGCTGCGTATCAACAGTTCAGACAGCTGGTGGGGTGATGGTGTGGGGGATACTTTCTTGGCACCTTTTGGGCGCCTTATGCCACACTGTACGATTTTTACAATCTTATACGATTAATTCAAGTCAAACTGCACAACATGAAATCAGCTGATAATTAATTTACAGCATGTTACACTGTGACGGTTTTATCTTTCACCTTTGCCCTTGTCCCAATGTAAGATCTACTAGCACTGTTAATTTTTCCCACAATTGCCCATCTTTTGTCGAAATTGTACAGTGTGAACCTGAGATTAGTACCAACTGATCACGGTTTAAACACCACAGTCCACCTGAGTATTGCTGATGACCATCTCCATCCCTTTATGACCAGTGTACCATCTTCTGATGGCTACTTCCAGGAGGATAACGCACCACGATCATCTCAAACTACTTTCTTCAACATGACACTGAGTTCACTGAACTCCAGCATCCTCAAAGCAGCTTTAAGATGTGGTGGAACTGAAGATTTTCATCATGGATGTGCAGAAACTATGTGATGCTACCATGTCTATGTGAGCCAAACCAAATCAACCACATCCTCTCTGTTAGAGTCTGTTTGTTCTGGGAAGAATATCCTGCACGTGAAACAGGAAAAAGACCATTTCTTTAAAGGGAGTTTAAAAAAAAAAAAAAAAAAAAAAGGAAAAGGAAAGGAAAAGGAAAAAAACACCAACAAAGCCCTCCATCCATGACACCGTTTTAACATCGTTTTTCAGGTGACCAAAACAGGACTGAAAAAACTGCCAGCGACGGCTCTCTAAACTACTCAAAGAAACCCTCAGTCTTATTATTTCTGTCTCTTATAATCACCGTTTTATCAGAGGTTGTAATTATTTGTCCAGACGGTGATTTTCTTTTTTTCTTTTTTTTTTCCCACCGGTACAGTCGCGCGACTCAGAGGCGAAGTTCGAGCTAACCGCACGAGATTCAAAATAACACACACAAAACGGTCAATATTAGCAACCACAGTTCTGTGTGCCGACTTTTTATTGTTTCAGTTTTGATCAAAACTCGTTTTAACAGCCGTGAAGTCGTCTGAAAGTGTAAAACCAGAGTCTAATGAGTGAGCTAATCAAAAATACAGCCAGCTGCTTGCGTCATAGTCGTAGCGTAAATGTGATATTTTATTTTTATTTGACTTATTTATTTATTTATCTTGGGTCAATCTCGATGTCGCGGTCGTCGTTACACAAATACGCCCCGGTGGGAGCAGAAACTTGGTCGGAGTTGGAGTTGTTGGCATTCCTGAGCTCCGGTTGTCTCCCGGCAGAAGCGGACACGTACCTGCAGGACACCGTGATTTCAACTTTGGTGGCAGGAATGGACGGGTTCAGCGGGTCCAAGTCTCCTATCGACGCCATATTCAGGAAACTGTTGTTCATGCTGTCAGTTTTGTTTTTGCCCGTATCTCCTCTCCTGCGGTCCAGCCCCCTTTTTTTCTCTTTACGAGATTTGAAAGAGGATAAAGAGAAACTGTGCGCCTCCTCGGCGAGAAGTGGAGCAAAGGTTCCGCGGAGAAGGAGAGATGGGCTGGGAGAAGTGATGTCACTTCTCTCCCTCCTCTGTGTCTGTATCCCTCTGTTTCCATCTCCTTCCCCTTTTTCTTTCACGGCTCTCTGCTGTGCACTTCCCCCTTTTTTTCCCTGTCTGCCACTCGCTATTTCAATTCATTTCAGTTCAGCTGACTTCTGTTGAACTCATTTAAATTCAGCAGCACCACATTTATTGGCGTGGAAGTAATGACAACGACACAATAACCCATAAATCAAACAGAATAAATCCGTCCTGAAAAGTCTTTCCTGTGAGCGTGTGTCCATGTCATGCACACGTTTCTTCCTGCCCTCAATACTTTCATTCACATCAGTTCAATTTGGCTCATTTCTGCCAAAAAAAAGAAAGAAAGAAAAAAAGCCCATCTCTTCCACATCATCCATGGCCGGATTAACCTTTTATCAAACCCGGGGCAAAGATGCACAGTTGAGCCCCCCCAATGATGTCATCAAGGTTATTTCATCACAGATACTATTGCCAGTGTTAAAGCAGAACAAAATACTTTTACTGTACATCCATTTCCACTAGTGGGAATGCTGGGTAAAACTACTAGGCTGGAATTTTAACAGGGCCGACCTCCTCCTCAGCTCCTTCAGCTGGTGTTTCTCCACTTACCTTGACAGGGCCAGTTGCATGTAAAATACCATTTTAAACCACACAGTAGTGGGTATGGACCGCTTTAGATTTTTGTCAACTGCTAAAAAGAAAAAGGAAAAGATATCGGCAAAAACAAATAAATAAAAGCAGAAAAAACAAACTAAAATGACTAAAAACGATTGTGGTCTTCCTGTTGCTGTTTGTATAATGTATCATGGTGGCATATATTGCAAAAAAAATGACTCGTACGCAAAGTGGACATTAGGCATCTGAATTACATTAACCTGTCCACAATGTATCCAATCAGAGAGTCAACACCGCCACTCCCCTTCATCCAGAAGTTACCACACAAAATTTTTTTGCCCCATAGAGGTTCCTGAAAGACTTTTTAGTGGGTCCATTACACAAGTTAACGATCGCCCTGAAAAGACTACCCCCACAAGTCAGAACACAGTTTTTGTTTTGTTTACTTTGGTTTTCCTAGTCGGTTCCTGAATCACCCGGGTTAATGATTCAAATCTTCATACTGAATCAGGAATCACAAGTCCGAGGTCTCCTGGATGTAACCTAGATCCTTTCAGTCCTCTGCCTCGTTGTCTGCTAAGTACAGAAGATGCGCCTCTGGATTCACCAGAAACACAGCACTGTCAGACCATTTGGCTGAACTCAGATTTTTCTAACCACCAAGCCACCATTGGTTTCTGTTTTTGGTGTGAGGAGTTTTTATAACAGTCGTCTGAAACACTAGTAATTTAATAATATGTATTTGGATCCTTGCAATGGGTGAATCCTGAACAACAGTTTTGTTTTTCTTTTTTTTTTTTTGCTTGGTTTTGGTTTCACTGCAACAAGAAGTCCAAAAACTTAACTGAGTTTACCACTACCAATGACGTTGTCAAGATTATTTTGGCTCAGGCTACAAACTTGTACTGTATATGAAAACCAGCCTCATCATGTATCGTGGTTTAGTAATGTTATCTAATCTTTGGTACTGATTAAAAGACTGTCAAAACCGAAACCAAAAACCAAACAAATCTCTTATCGACTCCGCCTCTGTTCAAAAGTTCAGCTTAGCTCCAAAGAGCTGAGACAACCAAACCAGTGCATCGATCGTCACAAGGTCTGGTAATAAATGGTCCACCGTATATATGAGGGCATGACAAAGAACAACACTTTGCCTGATGTAAAGGGTTGTGTTTGATGACTCTGTGCAATTCAGTGATTCTGTATTAATCACAAAAAGGATATTATATATCATATAAATGTATCTACAATCATTCCACTGTTAGGATTTGATCAAATGGTTTAAATGTAAAGATTACACATAGGGGGACCTCTCACATTCCTGTTTTTCTACATTCCTGGCTGTTTCAGATTGTTTGGAGTTGCTGACCTGAGTCTCTCATTGATTGGGTAAAGCAATGCACAGGAACAGATAACTCAAAGCATTGACAGTCTTTCTCACTATCTGGTTTTACCAAATAAGGCAGAGACTTATACACGGAACCCCCACCTTTTTGGGTACAAAGACGAGAGAAGATCACTGTTCTGTGTTCACTTCCTTCCATCGCATGCTGGTGTTAGTGGACCTCCGGCCAGATAAATATTGAGCATGATGAATAAAACTTGAATTGACTTATAATTCTGTTCTCAGATTCTTCCTTCGAGCAACAGATCAAAAGAACACACATTTTAACAACAACATTAACACCACCTAAAACCCACCTGTAGTTTCTAATAACGTATGCTGAATGTTCAGCTCACCTCAGCTAAAACAGCAACACCAAAGCATTTCATTGTGCTTGTGTTCTGCCTACTGGTGACCTGTCCAGGGTGGACCCCTGCCTTTCGCTGGGATAGGCTCCAGCAGACCCCCATGACCCTGCACAGGAAATAGCAGGTATAGATGATGGATGGATGGATGTGTTCTGCCACTATACCTCCTTGGATGGTAGAAACTGAGGTGTAACCGTGCTGAAACATGTGTTGTGGGCAACAAGGCAACTCAAAGCTGATGCTGAGGGGCAGCCCGTTCTCAGAGTGATAGGCAAGCTATCACCATAATGAAATGCCACCAGGTTTGAAACCAGTGGTTGCAGACACAGAGACTGGTTATCTTACAAGCTTTATGTCATGTCATTGAACCTGCAACTCAGTGAACCCTGTTGCCTTGCTTAGCAACCTGGAGGAGTTAATAACAGCAGAGACTGACTTGTGATGGCTGACAGTGATGGCAAGACTGGGGCCGGTACTGCATGTGTGTGTCCACTCAAACAACCTGGAAAAACAAACTGATTTATGAACTCTATAAAGCAGCAAAACTGATTTATGCTTGTATTTGTCCAGCATTTATTCAGCGCCGACTGAATAGTCAATGACCAGAAACATCAGGCATTTGTGGCCGGCTGCTAAAACAAAGAAAAGTTTTGCAAAAGCGCAAACTTGGGAGGGAATATTTCACCTTTGTAGGATCTTTGTGAATGCACAGGTGGAGGCAGAATGAAGAGGAGATCTCCGGTCCATTCTCATACTGCAGTCTGAGTATTAGCTCCTCAGGATCCGGAGGAACATGACTGAACTGAAACTTGTCACATCCAAAACAGCGTTGAAGAATTCTTTTAAAGGGTACCATAAAGTTCAAATCCAGTTTTACTTTGGCATAGTTAATAACGATAGTTTTCATATTAAATAACTGATGCATGTAATGACGTTGAAAAAAAAACGTAATTGGAGCTGTAAATGGCCACAACAATGTTCACAAGATACTTTTTTTTCCCCAAAAGGAGTCTAAAGTTAGTAGTTAAACTATTAAACTGGCAGACCAGTTTAACTGCAGACCAGAGGCTCCTTGTGTGGCCTGTTTTCAGCATCACATCAGTCGTTAAAGACGTAAAAACCTGCTCTTTTCTGATCACTATCCTGTCATAGATGTAATCTGGTCCGTCCCTGTCTGCTCTTCTGGTGGAACTAAAATGCATTTAGGAATTGACAGTCTGGATCACAAACATAAATCTAGTCTGGTTTTATCATGAATATTATATTTTATGATGAACTCAGTGCAGCACCAACAGCTTCTTTGGGCGACGCTATGGAGACGTTCCTCCACGGTAAACCAACCAATCAGCGTGCAGCTCAATCATCACGAGAACAACCAATAAGAGCATAGTGTAATGACTTAACAGCTTGTTCTCATGACAGAGACATTCACAGGGGGTTTGATGGGGTAGATAAGAATGCATACAGGCAATTTTTGATAAAAAAAAAAAAAAAAAAAAAGCAAAACATGGTACATGGTGCATTTTATGGAAGCTTTAAGATTTACAGTTTCAACAAAAACATACAAAGATGCAATTGGACCGGAGCTCAAGCAGCAGGGGGCTGTTGGAGTGGCGTCTTCAAGCTGGACCGTGGAAGCGTCACCAGACTTTATTAGTTGGTGTTGCATTTCAAATTTCCACCTCAGGCTGCAGTGGGAGAACAGAACAAAAAACCTCCAGAATCAATGCGGCGTCACTTTAATCAAACTTAATGAGAAGAGAGACCACTGAAGCCTGAAATGCATGCATGTGAATCCTGTCTTACTGTTTGTGCTCGTAGCAACACATGGTTTTACTGTCAACAGTCATTGAGGAGATTATTAGTATCATTATTTCTAATGCTTACAGTGAAACATCAATAACTTTCCTATTCTTGTCCTCTCTGTCGCAAACATTCATCCATGACGATACACATCAGATTTAATTAACTGATACGGAGACCCTCTGCTCACAGAGAAGTGAGTGACACCATCATGAATGTGAGCTAAGCAGGAGAGGCACATTATCATGAGCTATAGTGTGGCTCTTCAAGAGGAGACCGTAGGACTTTGAAGCGTTTTACCAACTCTGTGTTTTTATAAGCTTATGAGAGCGTGTGTTATAGAAGAAATAAAAGAGATAACACTTTTTGAAGTGTATTTGCGTGCAAGTAAACAAAGACGCAAGGGAATACACACTTCCTGCACAATCTGTGCAAATGCACACAGCACGTTGTCACATGAAGTTGAAAAATAAAAAGGTGAAAAACAAAGGCTCTTCTGTGCTGTCTCTATGTACAGTCATACAACACAGTTTTATACATTTGGAAAAGAACACTTTTGTATAATTATGGTTACGTGCACTGGCACAGTAGGCTTCCAATGAAACAATCAAGATGTCAGTGGAGTCTAGACACACTGAAAAGTGCAGAACCCTGGAAGGAAAACAGCTGTAATTTCTAAACGGGTAAATCCGTTAAACCCAAAGGATTAAAGCCAGTGTTATGATGTATGGATTGAAGATGTGTTTCTCCTCTGTACTGTTTTATTTAGTCCATCTATTTGGTCATTTGAGGAATGAGGAACACAACCAAAAACATCATTTTGTCCCAGCATTTGTTGTGGTGGATATTAATCACAGTTTCACAAACATCACACCTTCAAATGAAGGGGCTGCATCCAACTCACTAGTCTGAAGGTCTGAAGTCTGTCGAGGAGAGATGGTAAAAACCTTAAGTGTGGTCAAATCAAGATGCTGATGCAGTCATAGAAATACAGAAACATTAAAAGGTCTGGAAGACCACAGAAGGCAACTGAAGTGGATGATTTCCTTGATTGTATCATCTTTAATACATTGATGAATGGTTAAAAAAAAAAGTCACTTTTGAAATACCTTTGGACATTAACATGAATGTGACAGAATCAGACATTCTGTTGTTATATATCTAACATGTATCCAGTAGCTACTATTTGGGTATTTGAGGGATTATTAATACAAATTTAGATTAAAAAGCCTAAAACACAACCAAAAACATCATTTTGTCCCAGCATTTGTTGTGGTGGATATTAATCACAAGGTGTAGCATAAAAAAAAAAGCTAAAAAATAAATAAATAAAAACATGGTTACATTAAAAAAATAAAATAAAAACATACTTAGAAGATATTTGATTTCATCAACTGCTTATATTTCATTATTCTAATGGCTCCTCAGAGTTCCTCTTCTCTCTGAGCTCCTGCGACGTCAGCCCTTCTTCAGCTGCAGAAGCATCGCAGTCACGAACCTGCCCAACATTCTTCCTGCTGCTCTGCTTCTGTCCCCTGGTGGCCTGGAGGGGTATGACAGTACACAGGTTGTAGCTCTCATCTCTTTAGTTCACACACGACCTGTTTCATTCCCAACTACGCATGTGTGAACAGACCTTACAGTAGAAATACAGGGCGATGTTCACCAGCAGCAGCGTCACAGGCAGGACAGCCGCTTTGATGTGAAGGATGTATGAATCTGATGGATCTGGTACATCTGGTGGATCTGTGTTGGAAATGCTCACACAGTCATTACACAACATTGTGTCATACACAACATCATGAGTCCTTGCTTAACTGAAGCATTCGTCAACTAAAAAGCGAGATAATAAAGGCTTGATGAATTCCAGCTTCCTCTGCATCTACTGAGTGGAAATTCAGGACTGGACCACATATTCCATGATGAGGAAAGTAAGCAGTGATCATGTTCCTGGAAGTACAGGCTGAGGGAGCAGAGTAGGTCCAATGTATAACTCTAGTTTATCATTCAACTTTAGGCCAAAACATAGACATCATTTGAAAACATGGTGTTAAGTTTATCGGCTCCAAGTCACAAGCACCGATTGTGTACCGTCCTCCTGGTCCTTACTTTGAATTTCTTTCTGATTTCCCAGATTCCGTTTCAGATCTAGATCTCCAGGCAGATGAGGTCATCATAGTTGGTGATTTCAACATCCATGTGGATGTGGGGAGTGACAGCCTCAGTTCTAGTTGACTCGGTTGGATTCAGTCAGCATGTGGAGGGACCCACTCACCACTGCAATCATAAGCTGGACTTGGTTCTAACTTATGGAATTGAAGTAAAGTACTTAATCTTCCACCAAAACCCAGTTCCATTTGACCATTATTTAATCTCTTTCCAGTTTACTCATCACAATGATGTCATATTCAATAAAAAGATACATTACAGTAAAGATCTTTCTGACAGTGCCGTCATTGAGTTCAAGTAGATGTAGTTGTCTCCTATTCATGCTGCCATGAACACCTCTGAAGGTCTGGATCCTTCATGCATTGATAGTCTTGCAGATGGCTCTACAGAGTTCCTGCGTTTAACTCTGGATTGCCCCCTGGTATGATGCAGAAATGTGGAGTCTTAAACAGAAATTCAGAAAGTTGGACAGAAAGTGGCGCACCACAAAGTTAAAAGAATCCCATTTAGCTTGGAAAGATGGTCGGTAATGTATAAAATAACTCTTTGGGAAGCTAGAAACTCATCAGTCCCTGCTCCAGAGTCATGTATCCATCTGATTTAACTGCTGATGAATTTATGAGCTTCTTTACTTACAAAATAGTAAATATTAGAGACCAAATTCATGTTCTCCTACCAACTATGGGGATTACATTAGACAGCACAGAGACCTTGAGATCAGCTGGTTCTTACCTAGACTGCTTCTCTCCTATTGATATTGGTGAATTGAGCTCAGTTGTCTCTCACTCAAAACCATCTACATGTTTGCTAGACCCTGTTCTCAGCTTTTTAAATAAATATTTCCCATGATCGGCTCTGTAATGCTGGATCTTGTCAATGCATCTCTTCTAACAGGATATGTACCTGTAAGTTTCAAGACTGCAGTAATCAAACCTCTACTTAAAAAGACGTCTTTGGATTGTGACAATATACAAGGCCTATTTCCAACCTTTCCTTTTATTTCCAAAATTCTTGAGAAAATTGTTTCAAATCAGCAACATGATTATCTTTGTTAAAACAATATAAATGATGAACTTCAATCAGGGTTTAGACCTCATCGTAGCACAGAAACTGCTTCGGCCAAAGTCACCAGAGACCTTCTCATGGCTTCTGGATCTGTCTCTGTTCTGGTCCTCTTGGATCTCAGCGCAGCATTTGACACCACCGACCACCAGATTCTAATTAATTCAGATAAAACTGAAGTTATTGTAATTGGTCTCAAGCACCTCTGGGGGGCACTCTTGAGCAGTGCAGTTAATTTAGATCCCATTACTTTAGCCTCTAGAGCTACTGTTAGGAACCTCAGTGTCATTTTTGATGAAGATTTCTAAGAACTGCTTCACAAGTCCATCGATTCACCTGTGAACAGGTATTCCAGGACAATTGGAGAACATTCCACAATTTCTCTGCATTTCTTGTTTTTTCCTCAGAAACCGCATTTATGATGTTTCCAGGATTGGTCTGACCACTCTATAATGCTAATCTGTTTGGTCTGGAACCATGCTGCAGCTTACTGGTGTGTCTGGAGTCGTTGTCTTGATGAAAAACCCATTTCAAGAACATTTCCTCTTCAACAGAAGACAACATGACCCCTTCAAGTATTCTGATGTGTTCAGACTGATCCATGATCCTGGTATGTGACCATAGTATGAGAAACATCTCCATATCGTGATGCTCCCTCCACTGTGCTTCACTGTCTTCAGTGTACTGTTGATTGAATTCGGTGTTTGGGGGTCGTCTGATAAACTGTCTGTGGCCTCTAGACCCAAAACTGAACAATCCAGCTTTCATCAGTCCATAAATGTTGCCTCATTACTCTTTAGTCCTGTCAGTGTGTTCTTCTCTTCAGCATGTGTGTTTTGTTTCATGAGTGGGACTTTGTGGGGTCTCCTTGCTGATATCTTGTGTTCACATAGACTTCTTCTAACCATTCCAGAACTCAAAGGAAACTTTAGGTTTTCTTTGATCACCCTGGAGCTGATCATTGAGTCTTCTATTCTTTCATCCATTCCAGTGGCGGTTTTCTGTTGTTGTTTTTTTCAACATCTTTCTGGTTTTGGTTGTTACTTTAATTCATTTGAGATCATTTCAGCTCAGCAGCTTTTTCTGCACTTGTGGATATGTTTTCCTTTTTCCAATCAACTTTTGAAGGAAAGGCTGCTGTTTTTCTGAACAATGTCTGAAACAACAGATTTTCAGAGAAACGTACAAAAACCAGCAGGAGCAACATTTGCTGCTTTCATCCTTAAATAAGAGCCATCTGTTTGACAGCTGCTTTTATACACAATGACTTCACTAACTGAACTACGCACTATTTTCTGAACAGCCTAATATCCCTTTTTCTTCGCTTTCTGTGTAACAAACAGCAACTATAACACATTTTAATGTTTTAATTTGGAATAGGACATGCAGGGGTCCCAGTGCATTTATGTGTTTTGGAAATACAAGCTCTTGTAAGGATTTTAAGCTGTTATTTTGAACCAAACCCCAAATAGTCCAGAAAAACATCTGTAATAGCACTCCTTTGACAGTGATGGAAAAGATAATGAGGTCAAGTGTAAATATTTAGGAGAGCCTGAAACAGGTAACAAAGGACCATGAATGGAATAAAAAGACCTGGACAAATCCCCTTTCATGTCACTCATGTCACACATAGGTTTTGCAATTTAGTTTTCTTGTCTTGTTCAAATGTGTGAGTGAGAGTGAATGTGTCACCAGCAAGAGTCATCTTGGACGGTTTGATCTAACATTTTATTAACTCTGACCCAGTCAACAGCGCAACAGGAGTTGACAGACAAAGACACAAGACAAAAGACCCAGGTGGTGATGGGTGTGTTGTGTGTACTGTGATGGTGCATAGTGGTGTTTGTGTGGTGTGTATGACTGAATGTGTGGAGGTTTGCGTTGTAATGTTTCATGTAACCCCTGTATCCACAGCAGAGCTTAAGCAGCCCAGCAGTCAGACATACAGCTGTGATGGGGACCTCCAACACTTGTTCAGCATTAACCAGTCACTACAACCAGATTGACAGGCTGGATCACACTTAGGTTTCCAGATGAGAGGTTTTGAAGCTAATTTTTTTGAGCTTTGTTCTAGTCGGACACCATATTGGCAAAGATAGGCCAATGCCAGAGTGAACAAGCATGGCAGCTGGTTTCCTTGCCTCTAGCCAATTTGGAGGGTCCAGGCCTTAAACTTCATCACAGGGCCAATCAGCACAAATGTTACAGCATCTTTAAAATAAGAATCATTTTTGCTCTCTTCTTTCTTTTCCATAGCTTGGAAGTCATGTTCACAACATTTGCTAAGTAGCTAAAGTGATGACTGCACGCCATATATTAGAATGCTGCTGTAAAAAAACAAAACAAACAAAAACATATTAAACTATAAATAAGTTCATTTCTGCTGTAAAATTGAAAATGGTCTAACTTTTGGAGCCAGTCCCTTGTGGTGATTCAACAAACTGCATGTTTTGGCACCTCAGCATAGGTATCAGTTTAGCAAGCCGGATGTAGCCCCTTGAATGAAATGACGTGTGAAAGCTCCTTTCCTCGCTGCGAGAAGACAAATCCACCAGTTTGTTTCACGACTTCTCTGAGAGTCACTTCACTCAGTTAGGAACCTTCCCAAGGAAAGAAGACTGTTCCATCACATCAGATATGATGTTGCCTGAGGTCACATTTACTTTCTAACAAACAAAACAGTTCATAAAAAGAAAGTGAAATCATCAGTCCCCCATGATAAACAACAGATCAGAGCTTGACTGAAGTCAAAGATTCTCCTGAGTGGTCAGAGTGAGCAGTGGTTTGAACCTTCAAAATCAGACCCTAACCCTAGACATCTGCAGACTTGAGAATGGGATTGGTCTCGATAACTTCAACACAATAGATAACTTGTAACTACGGTTGGAACACACTGAAAACAGTACAGTTGGAGAGGATATGACTTCAGTGGTCTCACCTGAGCAGGTGATGTTCACCACGGTGAGAGAGAATCCTGATGCTGCGCAGCCCCTCAGATCAGATCCAGCCTGAACACAGTGAGGTCTGATCCACCACCCAGAGGTATTACCAGACTCTCTCCGTTCCAGAGAAACATCAGAACCACAGTCCAGATGTTCACACACGACACCTGCTTCCTTCAGGGTCCAACCAGAACCATCCACTGGTCTCCAGTCTCCCAGATATTTCAGGTGCAGTTCACCTGCACAGCGACTGGCTCCTCCCACCAACCTGAGAGGCTCTGAACAGAAACCAGAAAGTCATCAGTGGAACAATAATCAGAATGAAAGTAGATCAAATCCGCAGCTCCTCCTCTACCTGACCTTTATCCATGGACAGGAGGTTGAGCTTGTACATTACAAATATCTTGGTACAATTATCGACAACCGTTTCACCTTTGAGGTTAGTACAGATGGAGTCTGTGCTAAGGCCCCCAGCACTTGTATTTTTATCGGAAATGAAGAAATTTTAATGCTGATTGCGTTTTTATGAAAATGATAGGGATAGATCTTGTAGAGCTCCACCAGATCTACAGAACCAGAGTCACAATGAAGGCTAAAGCTATCCTTGCTGACCCAAATCACCCTCTTCATCGCCATCACAGGTTGTTGCCTTCTGTTTGTAGAGATATGGCAATTAAATGTAACACAAAAAGGTGTAAATGTTTGAGATGAGCTCAAACAAACTGTAGTGGTATATGATTGTACTGTGTGCTGTAAGGATGTTGTGGTGTACTATTATCATAATTTTTTATTGTTTTCTATTATTGCAAACTTTGATATATTTATCTGCAATTTTTCTTCCTGTCTGCAAAGCAAACTGCCCTTTGGGTCAATAAAGTTTTATTTGTCTACCTGAGCAGGTGAGTCCAACGGCTCTTCCAGGTGAGGAGGTGTTTCTTACTGAGCCTGAGCTTCTACAGTCCACGAGAGCAGACTCATTACCTCCACACTGGAACGCTTTGGTCCAGATGGGACCCTCCACTTGTCCATAGAGTGCCCCCTGGAGGACTGAAGGAGGCCCACAGCCCAGCTCCCTGCAGACCACCTCTGCATCTGGCTGGTCAAAGTCATCTTCACACACTGAAGACCACCTCTGGTTATTCTGGCTAGACTTCAGCTCCAGTCTGCCTGAACACAGACTGGTCCCATTCACCAGCCTGACAGAGTCTGCAGACACAAGAGAAGATCAAACTGACTCATGAAAGATCTCATGAAGCAACAATTTAGTGATTAAAACTCTACTCAACCAATTTCAATATGAGCTCATAATTAAGAAAATGAGCACCAGCTTTTAACGTCAGAACTGACACCATCCAACCCCAGAACACCCAACAGTGGGTCGACCAGTGAAATAAGCAGACCTGGAAGCTGGCTAGTTAGCTTTATGCACTTGGCTAAATTAGTACATGAATGTCCCTGGAAAAGATTTGGTCTTGTAGCAGTATATTTACTCTCAATGTACTTTTCTGCATTAATTCTGTTATAACTGAAGTTCAAATGAACTTTGCCAAAAGCACTGATAGATACTCCTCAGAGCCTGGCTTTTAGACTTGGTTTTTAATAGTAGTCGAGGTCAGGGGTCTTCAACTCCAGTCCTCGAAGACCACTGCCTTGCATGTCGAATGTCGGGTTCACACTGTACGATTTCAGCCGTCTCAGACGAAAGATGGGCAATCATTGGAAAAATGTTCCATCCTAGCTCAAAAATGGTGGTTTGTAGATCTGACAATGAGACAGGAGCAAAGATGAACGACAGAGGAGTCTGGAGACCAAAGACGGCTGAGACAGAAGTCAGCAGTGTCAGAAATTTGGAGGAATGGTCTCAGAGTGTCGCTGCCTCTGTCAGCTAACCGACCAATAGGAACGCACCGTGAGATGACGTAAACATCAGCGCGTCTACACGGCACAGTAGCCTAGCAACAATAGCGCCAGATACAGTGGGAAGGAACTCAACTCAAAGAAAATAAAAAAGATACATATTTTTATTGCTTTTATTTTATTAGATTTTTTTTAAAGAAAACAAACACCCCTGAGGCAATGGCAATATTCAGGTCATCAGTACATTAGCATGTTAGCAGCAACCTAATGACGCAATGATGCTGCATTTAGAGCCTGAAATACACTCAGATTTATTTCCGATAAAGAGTATTTTTGGACTCAGTGTAACATGCTGTGAATCAGTTGCCTACCAATTCTGCGTCAGCAATGCAACTTCGACATGGTGTCACCTCACAGCAAGAAAGTTCTGGGTTCAATACCGGGACCAGGACCTTCCTGTGTGGACTTTGCATGTTCTCCCTTTGTCTGTGTGGATTTTTAGCTCAGAGCTCTGAGTGTCATTTGCAATTTTGTCGTGTATGTGTAGCAACATATAGGCAATGACAAATTAAGGTTTCTTCTCAATTAACAGTCTTTCCTGTGTGCCTGTCATAACCATAAATAATGTTCCCAACGGGCTTACCTGAGCAGGTGACACGCAGCATGATGTTAAAGAAGGTTGATAATGCACAATCCCTCAGAGAAGATCCAGTCTGAAAACAGCCACGTCTGATCCATTTCGTAGAGCTGGAATAGGACAAATCCCTCCGTTGTACAGAAACAGCAGAACCACAGTCCAGATGTTCACACACGACACCTGCTTCCTTCAGGGTCCAACCAGAGCCATCCACTGGTCTCCAACCTCCCAGATGTTTCAGCTGCAGTTCACCTGCACAGCGACTGGCTCCTCCCACCAACCTGAGAGGCTCTGAACAGAAACCAGTGTCATCATCACTGAAACAATCATCAGAATGAAAGTAAATCAAATCCGCAGCTCCTCCTCTACCTGAGCAGGTGAGTTCCACGGCTCTTCCAGGTGAGCAGCTGTTTCTAACTGAGTCTGAGCTTCTACAGTCCAGGAGACCAGACTCACTCCCTCCACACTGGAACTCTTTGGTCCAGATAGGACCCTCCTCTTCTCCATAGAGCGCCCCCTGCAGGACTGAAGGAGGCCCACAGCCCAGCTCCCTGCAGACCACCTCTGCATCTGGCTGGTCAAAGTCATCTTCACACAC
>JBAMYA010024274.1:0-16470 GCA_037176975.1 Arrhamphus sclerolepis | reverse complement strand
CCTACATATATAGCAGCTCTTTAAGTGTTGAAATCCAGCACAAGCACACCTCCTTCTACTTAATGAGGTAATGACTAGGAGGCATAAGCAATGTGGAAAACTAATGGAGCATGCCAAGATGTATTAGAGATTTGATTTAAAATCAGGGTTATTCCACCAAGTATTGATTTCAGAATTCTTCCTAAATTCAGCTGAATTCAATTAAATAAAAAAAAACAACAACT
Source organism: Arrhamphus sclerolepis (assembly GCA_037176975.1). Taxonomy (NCBI): domain Eukaryota; kingdom Metazoa; phylum Chordata; class Actinopteri; order Beloniformes; family Hemiramphidae; genus Arrhamphus; species Arrhamphus sclerolepis. The sequence continues at coordinate 16,246 of JBAMYA010024274.1, read as the reverse complement.
TTATTTATCCCCACTTAAGATAAATGCCGTGTAAATAAAGAACAGACAGTATATACAAGGCAATGTTAGGACTGTTAATAGCATAGTTTCTCTGCCAGGATGTGTGGCTACAGACTGTTGAATGCAAATGAGTCTCCTATCAGGTCAGGGGTCTCGCTGAGGTGTTGGGCAGAAAGTTTAAACATTAGTATTGGATTAGTTGAAAATTATGAACACGTTTTCTTTGCAATATTTGAGGTCTGAAAACAGTACATCACTTTTGTTATCTTGACCATTTCTGCAATACCCACCTCTGATAAATACGCCCCATTACTATTTATATTTATATATTTGTGTTTGTATATGGGGTTTCTGAGTTATTCATTCATTCGTCCATTCATTCATTTATTCGCTTATTCGTTTATTTATTTATTTAGCCATCCGAAAAACCGGAAGGAATTCGTGTACATGCGCACTCGGAGTAGTGTGGAAACTAGACACGGAAGTACTCTCCAGCACTGGGGGCGGTGGAAGGACGACTTTAGTAAAAATGTTCGGGAAAGTTATTGGTCAAAAGTATGCGGCCATCGCTAAATCGTGGTAAATATGTTATTAAGTCGTTTTGGTTTTTAAACCGTCAGGAAATCTTGATGTGGCCTTACCTAGCATTAGCCGTTAGCCTCACCGAGGTCACGACTGTGAGGACAAAAATACATAAGTCTATGAGGACATTTAAACATATGTCTGTGGGGATATTTAGATTAGATTTTTCTCACCATAATAGTCATTGTTTATTTTGAGTTAGGCAACTAACTAAAGGGTTGATTGATCTCGTGGCAGAGTTATTGCTTTATTGGTATTTAAGTTATTACATCGCATGCTAATCATTTAGGAAAAATGAGTGAGACCTATCAAATAAATATGATTAAAATGATAGAAAATAACATCACCACAAACACGAGTATTTATATCGTGCCTCTCTAATGTAGGTACACATTCCAGCACCAGTTCAGAAAGTGCATTGGTTTGTATATGAGGAGAGAGGACGGATGGACCACTGAGTCTGAGAATGATGCAGGCTCTAGTCTTAAGAAAAGTATATAGGCTGTTAAAAGTTGAGTAATAGTCAAGGATTAGTTTAAGAAAAAAAAATCTGGTGCGCATCTGTAATTCATTGTTCAGCAAGCACTTCATGTTTTTTTTCTTTCTTTTCATTATTTGACATTAATTTTAAAATATTTTTTTCTAGCTTTATCTCTAAATGTATTAAGATTTGTTGATTTACTTGCAAAAATGCCTAAATTATCAAAATTATAATTATTCTGATCCTAGAGAAAAGAGAAATTAACAAATGTATTTATTTATTCTTCTACTAGGGTACCTACGTTGGCCTTTTGGGGCACAACTGGAGGTGTAGCCCTGGTCTACATGACAGACTGGCGACTGTTTTTGGACTATGTTCCTTACATCAACGGCAAGTTCAAGAAGGACGACTAGTGGTAGTCAGGTAAGTCACAGGAATGCCACAGTCATGTTCCATATGAAAGATTATTGCTCATAGAAATGGTCACTTCTCACCTATATCTGAAAAGTCTGTGGAGCAAACACATCCTATAATGTTTTGGCTTCATTAATGTTAATACTTTGCTCCAGCAAATCATCATCTGTATCAACACAAACCTCAAAAACCTTACAATACTTTGAATGGAATGCTATACGAGGCTTCGAAGCCTATGCGGGGCCTGAGGTGAACCTCATCAATGGTTACCTTGAAATCAAACGTTATATAAAAACATAAAGGTAAAAACGCAGCACGGTAAAGGCTACTGCTTGTGAACTGGTGCAGCCAATAATTAGATTAAGTGATCTTAAAAATTAAAATGTAGAATAATGAACATGCAAAGAAGAATGTTTAAAACATTTCAAAATAACAATTCATAGACCTCAAAAAAATCACTAATGGCGTTTGATTTTCAGCTGATTTAAATGAAAATTACATCTATTCAAATTAAATTATATCTATGAAATATAAGTTGTGGAAGCCTAAATTTGGCATTATCAGTGTATGTTTGGGTGGCACATTCCATCACATAACTCATGCTGATCACTTCATTAGTGCCATATAACATGTATATAAATCAACGTATTTTTCTATGTATTCAAGGTGTGTAATATAAAGTCAGTATTTACTGATATTCTTTTAACTTTCAGTAATAGTGCTCATGCTATTTTCTTTTTTACATATTTGACATATGGTATTTCTTATTTTATTCTTATTCTATTCTTATTTACATGTATGTTTCTAAGTAGCTTTTTGTACTTTGTTCAAACTATTATCTTTTAAAGTTTACATTAAGAAGTACACAAAGAATTCCATTGTACCTATACTTTAATCCACCTGTGAAAATGGCATTTTCTATTCATACTAAATGTTTTTAGATATTGAGTGGTATAAATTCATATTCAAAATTAAAGCGTAGGTTCATATCCCTCTCCAACATTTTGTTTTTTGCAAATGTCTTTTCAGGGTGAATCTAAAAAAATGTTTTGAACTGTAAAATTAAAATACACTATATATTGATATTGATGCTTTGTTTTATGCAGGATCATGGTAACTGGAAGTTCCAGCATTAGTACATAGAAGTAAATTAATAACTAATCACATATGATGGGAAGAAAAATAATAGCTTGTTGAATAAATGAAGGGGGTGTTAATTTTTCTTCTAGCCTGCAGACTGTCTTGTACTAGATGTGGAGAACAACACAGACTTTACATACTTTTCCACTGACACTGGGATAGGAAATACTTTCTTATTCTGCTGGTTTTCGATCCCAGACAGGAAGTCCAGTTCTGCATTAACACCTGCGAATATAAACTTGAATTGCCACAACTAAGCTTGCCAACAGATGGCGCACTAGACCGTTTATACTCATGGCTATGCTTTTAAATTTTTGACTTAAAAAAAAAAAAAAATTTTAAAAATGTGTTTGAATATTTAGATGTCATACGTGGTAGCTGGGAATTGCAGTACTATTCAGTAAAGCCCACACTTGATTATTGTATTTATTTATTTATTTTTACATCACCCTTGTGTAACTGCAGAAATGATGGTGGAGTGATGAACACTTAAGTGGAGCACAGTTAGGGCCAACTTGTCAATCAGCGGAAAATGAAATGAAAAGTGTATGGACAACAGGATGTTACTTTATTTTAGAAGTCTAGAAAAGTAGAACCACATGACATTATGTAAATGTTTGCAAAAGTACTGCCCAGGAGTGAGCCGTCCCAACAAGTTTGATGCAGCTCCTGCTCCCGTGGCAGGATAAACTGTAGAGCCACTCCGAACTGTTGCACAGCAGTATTTTTTTATTGTGGTTAAAAGGAAAAAGAAAAAAATAAGCAATGTACGTAGATAAGGTTTAAATGTGTTGACTTTTGTGTATCTTATATTATTTGCAAAAGACCATGAACTGAGTTGAAAGCCTCTGAAACAGTCTCAGTGTTTCCTTATACACTCTATAACACAATGACGTTTTTTGTTTGTTTTTTTTGTCTTTAATACAAAGATCAACAGAATGAACATGAACCGCTGCAGCCCATATTTTGCACTGTGGTCCTACTGCATGGACGGCCACCAGAGCCCCTCGTCTTCATCTGGAAACTCACTCGACATTGAACTGTTCATCAACATCTGCTGATGTGGGGTTTGGCATTCAGATGTTCTCAGATGTGCCACTGAAAACGTGAATGGGAAAAAAAGAAAGAAAAGAAAATACACTATGATAAATGTGCATTCTGTCTTTTATTCCTGTTTTTGAGGACATCTATTTATTTCAATCTTCTGCGCTCTGTGGGTCAACTTTGGCTCAGAATTGTTTTTCATGGAGAAGTAAAGCATGTCTGATTTATCCCATTTTGTAGCTGTGTAGTTATTTTTGCATTCAGTGGTTTAATGCTCTCTTCCTGAAATTAGATGAAAGTCCATGGAGAATCTGATATTCTGTTTCAACTTTGCTGAATCAGATAAAGGAAATTGTCTTAAAAACACTATCTCTTATTTGTTGAAATATATTCAGACAAAGAATAACGATTCTTGTGCAACAGTGAAACAATAATTTCAGCTGGAAGAACTGATTGTCAAAACACTGGTTTGATTCTTCTCTTAAGATGGCAGCAGTATTTCTTCATGTTTGTTTTTTTTTCTGATTAAAAAAAGTTACTGTTATCACCAGCCTCACACGAGCAATTTGAGTATAAGAAAGTATGCAGAAGTGTAATGTGACCAATATTATTTTTGAAATAAAATGAAAGCGCATTCAAATTTGCAGAGTTTATGAATGCTGATAAATGAACTACTTTTATCATTTTGCAGAACAGTGCTTCAAGTGATAAGTTATCAATTTCAATTTGAAGTATCGCAATAATTCACTTTTATGAAATGAAGACTGTGGTTAGTTGGTATTATGAGAGCTTTTATGTGGTGTCCTTGAACAAACTTTAAAATGAACAACAATAGTACTTTATTTTTACATTACCTTTTTATTTGGTCAAAACAAAGAGGACTTTAGTAAGTTACAAAGTTGTTTTTGTGCAGTTTCTCTCTAACAGGGCTGTGCAGACCTATAGAGACCTGGTGCATCATAATCGCACTAGTTTACAATAGTGCGGCGCATGGATTATACAGTGATTAGTGGTCTCGCGGAGGGATCTACAGTTGCAAAGGTCCTGACAGCGAGTATCGACCAGCCCGTTATCGACAGCTAAACCACACTGTAAATTCATGAATGCAATAAGAAGCACGTAGCGGGCTTTCTTTCTCTATCTCTCTCTTTTACTCATTTTTCGTCGTCGCGAATCACAAGCAAGAAAAAAAAACGAGACAACTGTGACTATGGAGAGAAAAAGGTGAGACTTTGAAATGTTGTCGAAACGACGAGGAAATGCACGCATGCATACATGTGTGTTATAGTTTTTTTGTTGTTGTTTTTTTTAAACACGCATCAACAGTTACATTGGGTTTTTGATAAGCTATTGACTCATTTGCGGTTTAATTTAACGATTGTATGGCACATATAGTTCAGTGTTGAATCATGTTAATCCTTATTTCAGTTGCCGGGACGTTGATTTGAAGCCGCTGCTAGCTTGATTAGCTAGCTGACTTTCATTGTTTACACACGCTCCACTTGCAAGCGCGAGGATGGTGTCATATCCACTTCTGTTACCCGTCACAGTCTGTCCCCTCATCCTCACACTGTCTGCATTAAGTTGGAAGGTTGTGGGTGAGATTCCGCGAGTCGGGGGAAAAAAAAAGAACATTTGACCAAATACACTTAGATGAGTTCAGGCGGATGTGGTGAAGTTTTTTTTTTTTTTTTTTTTTTTTTTTTTTTTTTTTTTAAAGTTGTGTTAATCAACATTTTAACGGTCTGTAATATCTAACAAGACAAGTTAACGAGCAGGGAAAATGGTTATCAACATTTGTGACGAATATCTAAATTCTTGAGCAGCATTTCTGACTGCATCTATAGCACAGTGGGGGCGAAAGTTGCTTGAGTTTGGTGGGTCACAAAATCAGGTGTTGCATCTCTTGTTCGTAAGTACTCGCCTCCCTTTCGTAACCCCCTTTTCTGATTAAACATTTGTATCAACCGTAATCCTTTTCCTAACCCCAACCCTTTCGTAATAACCGATTTGCAACTGTGGACTCACGTTATTATCAGCTAACCCCATTTCTTTCCTAAACCCCCTTCTACTATCGAACAATTTTTCAAATTTTCATTTTTATTTTTTATAAAAATGTTAATTATTTATTTAACCCCAACCCTCCTATTATACATATTTTCCACCGTGGATATAGGTTTTTTTTTTTTATTATTATTTTAAAAGCCCTCTTTTTTAACCATTTGAAAAAGTTTATTAATAATCCCCACCCATCACCTCCCAATCCCATCTATCTTCTCTGAGCATCTTTTTTCTGCATTTCCTCTCTCTGCCTCCAAAAAGTCCAAATTTCTTAATTTGCACACACTAGCCACCTATGAAAACACAAGATTCCCCATGATCCAGCTGCACCTGTATGAGCAGTCCCTGAAAAATGGTTTGCCCGCACATCTCACTTCCAGTAGCCTCGGCTAACCCCAAGAGCATTTTACACCATACAGTGTATACTAGCAGGTTCTGCTTAGACTTGGTGTTTGATGGGTGGTGCACCTCCATCTTTTCCACACTTGGGGCACTAACAAGCAGTGGAGGGAGAAGTGTTCTCATTAATTCTCAATCAGGTACATTTGCATACAAGCTGGTGCTTTTGCATGCAAATTCAGATATGTAGGAGTTACTATTGCTGGTCAAAAAGCTCATTTTACACAATAGGTAGATCCACTCAGGTTTTTTACTCACTGCAGTTAAATTTTAAGTTAGTGCAGATGAGTACAGGTCTGTCATTATGCATCTGAGGGCAGAAATCAATGGTTGCATGAAGTCCAAAAACAACCAAATAGCAAACAACTGCTGTTGTGTGTTCTGAAATGTTGCCATTGCTATACTGTTGCTATTACATGATGTCAAAAATTCTTCCAACACAGTGTGTTTCTCTAAAATGGATGTGATTGAAGAGAAATCAAGAATCGGTGTAATGGTTCAAACAATATTCAGCAGTCTAATTGTTGAACATAACACTATTGTGATGGTGATTTAAAAAAAAAAAAATTAAATTAAATTAAGTAATTAATTTTTTTCTTTTTCTCTTTTTAGTCTACCTGTTAAGCGTATTCTCAACAAGCCCCAGATATTCCGCAGTGACCCTCGCACTGATGTGAATGCAAGCCAGTCCCGGGCCGGACGCTCACTCCAGACCAAAGTGCAACACAGCAGGCACAAGCATTTCTATGACGTCAACCATCAGATCAGGGTGAGCTAGAGACCTGGATTTTACCTGGCTTTGTCAAGAGTCCCGAGGGATCTGATTGCAGGTGGACATCTAAGTATTGCCTTAAATTAAAAAGAAAAGTTGGTACAGAGGAGACAAGTTTTGTTTTTGTTTTTTGTTTTTTAAATAAGAGAGAAAATCATTGGCTGTTTACTTTAGTTGTTCCATTATTGAAGACAGTATGAGCAACAGATATTTTATGTATTTTCATCCAATTAAGTTAATTTATTAATATGCATAATATTAATGCTATGGCTTTGAGGACAGTGGATCTCCTGTTAGTAAACAAATGCTTAAGAAAATGAATTTAAATGTTTAAAAACCATATTCATTGACAAAACGTGAAGGTATTTGCACATTTTTCCCTTCATTCATTAAGTGTATGAATGCAAGCCAAAGCTTAACAACTCATCCCTCGGTTCTTGACTTAAAATGCTCTGAGTCAGAGTCCTTCATTCATCAAAAGCTGATAAAACCACATAGCCAAGGGATTACTTTGGGAAATCCTTCAAGCTCGAAAATACATAGCTACATTCACAAGTGCCACTAAAAACTCAAACTGAGAAAAAAAAAAAGGTGGGGGGTTGGTCTTGTGTTAACCTTGACCAGAGGTGATGTCAACCTCTTTGGGCTTGGTGGTATCTGTAATGGTCCGTCACTCAGTGGAAACAGTTTCGTCATTGTGGTCAAATGAATGAGGATTTCAGATCTTGGAGGGAATAGATGCCGTGTGCTTTAAACCAAAGGGGAAAAAAGGGGACTATCCCGACTTTTATCAGATGCAAGTTAAAAAATCCAGACACTGTGATGGTATGGCGTTGTATCCGTGCCCTTGGCGAAGGCAGCATTAGTCCCAAAAAAGTATACAAAACTTTTAGAACAACATATGCTGTCTTAAAAATGACAAAACCAGAACTACATTGTGCAGAACGTGATGATTATATGGGTGCTGGACTGTCCTGACCCCCAGTACAAGAGAGCGCATTTTTCTAAGACGAATGAGACAAGTGAATAACCCTTGTAACACGCACCTGGCATTGTCAGTGTCGAGATATGTTCATCCCATTTTAAAAGTAGACTGATTTCCCTGCTAGTATTTATAAAAATATCACAGAATTGAAATGCAGAAATTGGAATATATTAACAAAAGAAATTAAGTTGATAGGATAAAACATAAATATTCTAAGTTGATACTGTCTGCAAAGAAATAAACATCAGAATCAAATTTAAGGACTTCAGCAGGTTTTTATATATATATTTGTTTTCTCTACTGTCCATGTTTTTCTTCTAATTCAGTATTCTGCTTTTTTTTTAGCTCTTGACATTAAAATGTGTCCACACATGCTCCTTGAGCGACCAGTTTTGATTGGATCTCAGTTGCATGCTCTAATATACAATTAAACATATCTATTTTGCACAGTCAACTGAACCACAAAGAGGTCATGAGTTGATCTAATGCTTCTGTAAAATCACAGAAGCACCCAACGACCTGAACCAAACCATTGTTCAGATATGAATGCATTTCAGATTTGCCTGCAGAAAGAAACTTACACTCTTCAGTTTTCAGTTCAAACCAGTCATTGAAAATGCGTAAAGGGAGCAAAAAATATGCTCAGGATAAACAACAACAACTTTACGGCATATTATCATGATCTGCGTCCACCTTGTAATGGTTAAACACATAACCCCATTGTTCTGTTTACTCCTTGGTAACTAATACTACTTGAGAGGTGCGTGCAGATTGTTTGACTCTTCATCCATAAAAAGAGGTTGCTTCATCTGAGAGGTGAAAATAATATAAAAATCAGATAGTTTTACAGGAAAATCTACAATGGAGCTACATTTAAGACGAGAGAGAAATACTGCGGATCAATGTGAGTTGTGTACGTCACTGAATTATGTTCTTGACGTTAATGTCATGGCAGCAACATAGAAATCTGTTCTGATTTTAACTTGATGCTCAGGTATTGCATCTTTAAAACTTTTTTTTTTTTTACCAAATGAGAATAAAGGGAACTGTGATAAAATATTATAAGCTCTTCTAGTATGCATTAATTTTGAACCTAGTTGAATTGGATTTTAATTGGAATTATGAATTGTATTGAACTAAATTAGGAATAGGAATGAATTGGATGGATGAAATGCAGTAAAGCTTTCAGTGTAAAGTGCTTAGAGATGACTTTGTTGTGAATTGGCACTATACAAGTAAATTAAAATGAACTGAATTGAAATGATTGCTCAAAGCAGGTTGCGTTTTAACCTTGTGTTACCATAGCAATCTGGCCAGGTAAAAAAAAAAAAAAGTCCCAGTACATCCATCCGTTTTGAGCAGCAGAAATAAACCCAGCTTGTCCTGTAAAAAGCAACTCCCACGACTGACGGTACAGAATGAGGCACTCAAAGCTGCTTTTTTTCATTGTCGGTGCGAAACATAATAAATGGACAGAATGTTTTTGTGAGTAATGCATACTGTGAGTTCAGACACTGGTGTGTAGAGGATGTCCAGGGTTGTCCATGATGTATTTCATTTTATAAAAGTATCCTCTTTTGCACAATCATCTCCAGAGGCTCCAGAACAGAGCCAGCCTTCTTTATCAGCACATTCAGTTTTTTTTTTTTTTAAGTCCCCGGCTCTGATGGTGCTCCCCCAACAGATGACTGCAGATAGGATTGAACTCTCTGCAACAGGCATGTAAAATATATTAAACATCTTGCTGCAAACACTGCAGACCTGAGCTTTCTTAAGAAATAAGTTTGCAGTGTCCCTTCTTATGAACAGGATAAGCGTTGCATTTCCATTCCAGTCTGTTGTCCAGGTGAACACTGGGGTATTTATACTCCTCCTGAGGTGCAAGTCAGCTGTGCTGCTGCATGGTTGGAACAAAAACCTGCAGCCACACCGGCCCTTTCACGGATCAGTTTGACACCCCTGGGTTAAACTGTGCCAGTCTTAGTGAGTGTGTGGTCTACTGGGAGCACTGTTGATTGTGAAGTCTGACAGCTGCAGGAAGGAAGGACCTGTCATAACGTTCCTTCACACACTTGGGGTGAAGCAGACTGTCACTGAAGGAGCTCTCCAGTGCTGTTAAAGTCTCCTACAGGGGGTGGGAGTCATTCTCCATCATGGATGACAGCTTCGCCATCATCCTCCTCTCTCCTACCACCACCACTGAGTGACTGTGGGTTTGTTGAATCAGGTCTATGATGGCATCTTCAACTCCAACAGACAATAAGCAAACTGCAGTGGGTCCCAGAAGGTGCTTGTTTGCTTACTCAGGTGGACCAATAAAAGTATCACCAGGACTTTCATGATGTGGTATGTTAGAGCTACAAATGTATAGTCATTAAGAGAAGATAGATGATATCTTTTTGGTACTCAAACACAGCACCAGAACCTTCTCCTGGTTCAGACTGAGGTTGGAGAGGGGCTGTAGAATCCCACATACCTGGTCAGTGCAGGATTTCAGGACTCTGGGGCTGACACCATCTGGACCTGCAGCCTTATTTCTGTTCAGTCTCTCCAGCTGCCTCTTCATTTGACTGCTAGACAGACAGCAGGGGGAGGTGGTGGGGGTCCAAGCATCTCCTGATGTGGTTGGAGACAGCGATGAAGCAGCAGCAGCAAGATCCACGACTGAGATGGAAGTTGAGACAGCTGAGATGTGACAGGGAAGCTGTGGGTGAAGAGAGGGTGGGGGCTCTGTTTGTCTGGAGACAGTAGAGGAGGATGCTGAGCTTGTCTCTGAACTGAACCTGTTGAAGAATGTGTTCAGTTGGTTTGCTCTGTCCAGATTTCCATCTATCTGATGCCTGTTTGAAGCCTGTGATCTTCTTCATCCCTGACCACACATGTTTGATATTGTTCTGCTGGAGCTGGTTCTCCAGCTTTCTCCTGCACACCTCCTTGTTGTCTCTAATCTTGACTTTCAGTTGTTTTTGTACTGACCTCAATAATTCCCTGTCTCCCTCCCTGAAGGCTCTTTTTTTCTCTTTGTGGAGCTCTTTCAGGTCACTGGTGATCCAGGGTTTTTTTGTAGAGGAAGTACCTCACTTTTCTGTTCTATTTTAGAAGGACAAATGTGTTTAGAACAATAGCATGATATTGATATGCACTTAATGTTTGTGTGAGAACAGTTTTTTTTTTCCTCCATTAGAGCCATTTATTGTTATCTTGTTTGAATCCATGTAAAAGGCTCCAGCTGAACTTTCTCTGCTTGTGCTATCTGCTTAACCCCGCCCTCTCTCTGCATCTGCATCCAGACTTCCTCCTCACATTTGATGCCAAATTTGACTAAAATAATGTGGGGGTGGTGAATACAATTCCAAGGAGGAGAAAAAAAAATTTGCTGAACAAAATCTACAAAGGAGCAAGTCTTTATATGTAATGAAAGTCAATCCCATAGGTTTGCTTCCCATCCAGTCATCAGTATTTACCATTGAATGGGAATTTTGCATGTATGAAGAAGTAAAACAGATTGTAACATAGCTACATTGTTCACATGAGTCTCTTCCAAATGATGATGTCATTTTGTCGCAAAAAAAAATGTATATCCTTGTTGTGAGATCCAGCTGCAATATTATAAAGTCAGTTTTAAAGTAACAATACACAGTTCTGATGAGGCAGAGATATGTCTGTTTTTAATATAGGCGTTCATTTTAAATTTAAGGTTACCTTTTTAGTAAAATGTTAGTAAGTACTTTGCAACAAATTTTCAAACAGGAAAGGCTTGTGTTACTGCTCCTATATACATTTATTAATTGCACAGCTGTGCTTATTTAAAGCTGAAAAGGAAAACCCGGAGGACTAAAGTCTTTGAATATAAGTGCTTGTTACATCATTCATGTGGCACTGAGTTCAAACTGACCATTTGTAACCCATTTCATATTTTAATTTTTTCTTCACCTCACCCAGCCCTAACTACAACTTTCCTCCATGTTATTGGAGTGTCCCACGTGCGCCTGGCAAAAAGTCATTAAATGTCATGGGACTTGAACAGTGGCCACAGTGTTTGCCGCTCTGCCATTAAGCAGTTCCTGATGATTCACCCTGGAAGCATTTGTTGGGTAAAAGTGTGGATCAAATGCTTATTTTCTCATAACCTACATAAAAAAAATTTTTTTAAAAATCAATAGTTTATCCAGATGGGTAGCTACAATAAACGATGTTGTTGCCTCTTGTCACTGGGAAAACCTACACTCTCTTCGCTCGTGTGGTTGTGTGTCTTGTAGGTGAAGCCTGATTTAAACACGACACTACCAGTTCGTCAGACAGCTTCCATCTTCAAACAGCCAGTGACCAAGGTAACAAATCACCCCAACAACAAGGTGAAGACAGACCCTCAGAAGGCTGTGGACCAGCCAAAACAAGTAAGTCAGAAGGCAAAGAGAAAGAACTCATTTCTTCCCTCTACTAAGTGTTTTTTTTTTTTCTTTTCTCAACCTCATCTGTAAAGCATGCAGCATTAAAGCAATTTCCACACAGCTGTGGGCAGCCTTGGGTTTGGCTTTCCATTTTTAGAATGTACTGGTAATTTTCTCCAGTTCAGTTACATAACGACGCACCCACGTATATCTGTGTGTGTGTCTATACATACATACATACATACACACACACACATATGTATATGTATATATATATATATATATGTGTGTGTGTGTATGTATATGTGTGTGTGTGTAATATCAGATGTTGTGAAAAGTGTGACCAAAAACATTGACGGGCATCTTCCTCCTCTGTTTTGTCTCCATGATTAGCTCTTCTGGGAGAGGAAGTTGAGCGGCTTAAATGCATTTGATATAGCAGAAGAGCTGTTGAAAACTATGGATCTTCCCAAAGGCTTACAGGGTGAGGATAACTTATTAACATGCATACCATGTACAGTTCAAAGTAAGCATTTTACGCCAGATTGACCCGTGGCGCTCCCTGTTTTCACCTTAGGTGTCGGCCCCGTATGTTCAGACAAAACGTTGCTTTCTGCCATCGCCAGTGCCCTGCACACGAGCCCTGCACCCATCACCGGGCAGCTCACTGCTGCAGTGGAGAAGAATCCTGGAGTCTGGCTGAACACAGCACAGCCTCTCTGCAAAGCCTTCGTAGTGACTGATGATGACATCAGGTAGGACTGATTGTTGATCTTCATGTGTGTGTGCGTGTGTGCATGTAGCAAATGTGACACAAGCAGTTCACTTGAGTGGCTCCAAAGCTGATTTGGCATTTTAATGTGAGGATGGTAATGGAGAACCAGTTCCAGCTGAGAATCTGCTTCAAATTCTCTGCTTCAAAGTGTGGAGAGAGAGGAAAAAATAGTCAAATTTAAGGCATTAATCTACATCGCTGAACTCAAGAAGCCATGGTGGAGTGGAAGAATTGATCTAGTATGTGGCTTTATTTCTCAAATGCAGTGTGTGTTAATAATTGTGTAGATAAATGATCATTTAATTTAAAGGTCGAAAAAACACCAGCAATATGTTGACTCATCTCCCTAAATAATGTGAAATAAATATTTCAGGAATGGTGGGTATTTGACACTGAGCAGCACATCCAGTACTGCTGGTAAATATCTAACATTAGCTTCACACAGACAGACTTTACAGATTTCACCTACTTTATGGTTTGTTTGTTTTTTATTTTCCTATGTGGGGAGCCTAAACAGGCCAACCAGGTAACTCGGTTGAGCGACAGAGGCCGTAGTAGTTGTCCAGAGCCTGTGGCCCTTTGCTGCATGTCTTCCCACTCTTCCTCTCTGCCCCATCTCTTGTCTGCCAACTTTCAACGAAGGCCACGAGAGTCACAAAATCCCTTATTGTATTGTGTATTTCACTGTTAAAGGAAAAAATGGTTTCGGCATTTTCAGCATTAATCTCTTTGGTATATCCAAATACATTTTTATGTCTAATATACATAAGTATGTAATGGACAGTTTTCTCCTGTATAACTTGTTGCTGTCAAAAGCTACATACTGCTGAGTAAAGATGATGAGCTGTTTGCTTACAAGTATAAACCGGATCAAATAAAAATCTCAGTTATGACAAGTGTAATGCATATTTAATTAATATGAAATTAACTTGTAAGATCAACAGTGCAGCTTCTGCGCCCATCACTTAAAGGACCCTATTTATTTGTTCAACTATTAATCACCACAGATGGCGTAATGATACATTCTCTTCTTCTTGTTCTGTGTTGTGAATGCATCAGCTGAACTGTAAGCTCATTTTGATGGCGTAATTAAATGGGGCTACCTGGGTACCACAAAAGTTTGTATCCACTAGGTGGCAGCACCAGTCAAAACTGGTGAATACTGCTGTATTTGGGGCTTTTGGAAGATGCAGAAACTTCCAGTTTTGAGCGCAACAAGACGAAACTCCTACTGATTTGGAAGGCACTGATTTGGCGGGAGGGTAAGGACAAAACGGGGAAAAATGTGAGCTTGCTGAGTCTGACAGCGAGACGAGCAGCAATCCTGGAATAGCTGCAGGAAGCCATTGCACAGAAAGGCACAGGCATGTAAAACCCTGTAAGAATATGAGATCTGTCCCGTTATGCAGAACTCAGGTAGCCTCTGTTGGCAAAAACAAAGAAGAAGTTAACAAAGCTAGATTTAATGCTCAAGGTGTTGCCTGCAGTGCTGACTGAAGTGAATGTTCACTGTCTTCCAGAATGGTCCACAAATGTTGGTATAGTGGCTCCAATGTTTTTGTAGCCATCGGAGGATAAAAGGCCATCATTTTAGACTTTTCTTCATGACGTACATGATGTCATCATTTATACTGTTTTAATTGTCTGTGAACATCAGGAAGCAGGAAGATCTGGTGCAGAATGTGAGGAGACGGCTCGAGGAAGCCTTGATGGCCGATTCACTGGCTAATATAGAGGACACAGCTACAGAACCAGTAATCAACAAAGTAGAAGAGAAAGATGAGCAAGAGGACAAGGAGAAATTATAGTCCAGGTACCCAGTATTGATTCCAGAATATCTGAACTTATTTTGATTCATCCGTTGTAACTCTTTGACTGTCTAATGAACTGAGAGTACCTTTCTAAAAGAACAACACATCTCCTCCTTTCCATCTCTCCCACAGGTTCGCTGAACATGTTTACTGGTAAAGTCTGAGATTTTCAAGCAAATGACTTCATGGAGATTTGTATACACTTAAACTAACTGTAAATGCAGACATTCTGCAGATTTTTCTAACCTAATAAAAGTTTTGCCTTTATTATTTTTTTTTCTTTACATGTGGCTGTGTAGTCCTGAAAGGGTGCTTTTAGTTTCAGTTTTTCATTTTACCTCTAATAATATGTGGCAGCTGTGGATGGTGCTCAGTACAATGCAGTGTTACATTTATTTAACAGCTAAACTTAATGCTGAAGACACAAACCTTGTGCACGTGAAGGTCTGTGTGTTATACTGTTTAAACTGGTGCTGAGAAGTGTGTGTTGTTGTTTTTTCTTTTTTGACTGTTCTCCCAGAACGTATTGCTTTATATTTTACTGACACTGTAGGTAGTGTGTAATACGGTTTGTTTGAAAACAGAAAAACTGCAGTATTTTTATAAACACAACACACTTGTGGCAGTGAATAAACCAAATATTAAAGGTTTAACAGTTATTTCCTTATAGTGTTCTGATTTGTTTTTTCACAATAAACACAGTTCACATAGTTTGATTTGTAGTATTCTTGTTGTAAATTGAATTATCTGTATTTTGCCAACTACATTTCGGTTGTACAGTAACAGGAAGTACAGGACAGCAATGACTGAGGATTTTGGTTTTGTGTATCACTATCTGTTAAATAAATAAATGCAGTTCCTTTATGATTTGTGATGAGTATTCTTATTTTTTTCTTTTTGTTTTATATAGAACTGATTCAGAGAAAACTAACATTACACTTCATCGGTCAGATTTAATTAGTTTGCATACTTTTTTTTGAACCCCTTCAGAACATTTTTGACCAATAATAAATTGGTATGGTTGGTAAAGTTCCCAACGGTTAATTTTATTTCTTTAGTTTGCTTTCTTGTACAATCTCAGCACAAAAATGTCTTAAATTCTTAAATGCACCTCCGAGGGATGCACCTATGTTTCCCTTGCAGAAGTCTTAAAGGCATTTGTAATTTATGAAAGTTGTGCAAGGTAAAGATGTGTAATCAGAACCTTTTAATGCACTTCTGGCAAATCACTGAGTACAACAGTAAATTGTAAGACGTCGTGTGTGTATATACATACACACACATATATATATATCATATATATATCGTTCTGTGCTGCTGTAAAAAAAATATCCCTCAAGTGGTAGTAATAAAAGCCATTTAGTTACACACACACACCCACACATATGTAT
>JBAMYA010024263.1:0-16470 GCA_037176975.1 Arrhamphus sclerolepis | reverse complement strand
GTTCACTTACTACTACTGGGCTGGACCCCCTACTTCATGAAAACATGTATTGTTACTCTTCACAATGAGGTACTGCGGTGGGTGCCTCCCAACTGTCTGCAGCAGGCAGTATTTGAAAATCTATCCATCATGTCTACCCATCCGTCAATCAATAGATAGAAAGATATGATGCTTTTTTAAAATCACTTTTTGATGTTATTCCTCTCTCTGATTACAATTACATGTATATGACTAATTTTGCAAATTAGAGGATGGCCTTGTGACTTCTACGAACCTTTAGGAGAGCCAATGGCTACTTTTTTTTTTTTTACCGAGGAGTTGACAAGACTTCCTGCACATACATTTATAAAACAGTCTGGTTTTGCTGCGTGCAAAATCATGGTAAATACCAGTTTTGAAATATAGGGGCACTAATTTGTCATGGGGTATGTGTATTACTAAGCATTTATTTTATGATTTTCCTTTTTGTTCACGTCTGTGCTCATGCAGATCTAGCTTTTTCATGCAGCTGACCTCAAGAACAAAAAAAAGATCTGGTTGCCTTGATTCAAGTGTCTAGTTTTTTTTTTAGGTTGGGTTTTTCAACATTAGCAAATAGTACTACATGCCCCGAGGTTTAATAATTACTAAGTGTCACATGACTTCTGGTTACCAGTTTGCAGATAAATGTGCACCTATCATTGTCTCAAGATGATTCCACAGTCAGTGTGTTCAGATCACATTACAAAAAATCTCATTATTTTAGCCAAAATTTGTTTTAAAATCTATTTAAACATCTTAATCCAGATGAAATGGAATAGAGCAAGCTTCTTACAGGTGGCTAACACACCCTGATAATATGGTTAAAGTTGAGTTAATCCCAGCATGTAAATGTTTGAACACTGGTTCAGACCTGCTCACATGAGATGTGTCGTGCTCACAGTTCATTACAAACCCTAACCCTAACACAACAAGATCTCTTAGTTTTGCTGTTTATCTACTTGCAAAGTTTGAAAGCTACTCTCCAACCCTAATAACTGAAACCATCTTGTGTTACAGTTCTGCAACACTTGCCTAGGCTGTTCAATATCAGGAAGTTCATAATGTGACACTTGGTGTCCCATCAGTGGAGGCAGTAATTACATGAAAGGAATACTTTAATTATGCAGACACTTCTGATAACTGCATATTTGCCCTTGGTGTAGTTTGTATTCCAGGATCCTGAGCACATCCTCCACAGATCATGAAACGGTGATCTACCCTTGCTACTTCCTATCTATTTTTGGCAATGGAATCTCAGTTGGGAGTTGACTATACTGATAATGATGTGCATACTGCAGGCACACCTTCCTGTGGGATTTGTCCTCACCTGAATGTCTTCTGGAGTTATTATACAACAATAACAATGTCTCTCTCTTCCTGCAGCTTTACTGTCCAGGTTCCTCAGAAGCAGGTCAGAAACAAACCACTCAGAATTCACAATATTAAGACAGCATTTTAATCAGCATTTTAACTAGCACAATTACCTTAAAGGTCCTTTTAATGTCACCTCACAGAGAATTTTTTGTTTATATTACTGACAAATCTCTTTGATTGGCATTAATTGCTACATATGAAATCACAAAGATGTGATTTGTGGTGTTTAACCAAATATCTATCAAGCTTTTTGAATGAGTCAGTGGATGTTAATCTGGGTGTTAATCTGGGACATTTCAGGCAAGAGATGGAGTGAAGGTCAATGAGGAAAGAAAAGCTGATGAAAGAATCAGAATAAGAATTGCTTTATTGCTATTTCTCTGAAGATGTTCACAGACTGGAATTTGCTTTGTTGTAGTGGTGCAAACAACACAGGTTAATGGAGTGATACTAAAACAGAATAAAAAGAAAAGGCTCATCTCAGTCTGAGATGAGTCAGATGAGGGTGGTGTCATCTGTAAACTTTAGCTGTTTCACAGACTGATGATGGAGTTGCAGCAGTTTGTGTTCAGGAAGAAGAGCAAAGGGGAAAGTCCACAGCCCTAAGGGGTGCTGGTGCTGATGGTCCAGATGTCTGAGACATTCTTCCCCAGCCGCACGTGCTGTCTCCGGTCCATCAGGAAGCTAGTGATCCACCTGCAGATGGAGTCAGAGTTGAGCTGAGGGAGCTGCTCTCAGAGCAGAGCTTGGAGAATTGTGTTGAACGCGGAGCTAAAGTCCACAAACAGGATCCTGGCGTAGGAGTCCAGATGCTGCAGGATGGAGTGGCGGGCCAGGTTGACAGCATCATCTACAGACCTGCTGGCTCTTTAGGCGAAATGCAGTGGGTCCAGGAGGGTTCAGTGATGGACTTGAGGTGAGAGAGGACCAGACGCTCAAATGGCTTCATGATTACAGGCGTCAGTGCCACAGGCCTGAGGTCATTAACTCCAGTGATCCGTGGCTTTTGGGGATGGGGACGGCGGTGGAGGATTTGATGCAGGCTGGCAAATGGTTTGGCTCCACGGAGGTGTTGAAGATGTCCCTGAAGACAGGAGTCAGCTCATCCACACTGGGTCTCCAGATGGCCATCCGGCCCGGAGACCTTGCAGGGGTTCAGCTTCCTGAACAGCTTGTGCACGTCCTAGTCCTGAACTGGTGGACTGAAGGTGTCTGGGCTGGCAGAGAGGCCATCAAAGCAACAGTAGAAGTTGTTGAGGCTGTTGGCCAGTCGCTGGTCATCAGCAGTGGGGGTTGCCCCCCCCCACCTTTTTTTTAATGCCACATTCCAATTCACACTCAGTGTCAGTAGGTGGCAGAAATGCACCATTTTTTCTTTCAACACCACAACTATAAATACTAAGAAAAAGACGAAGAACCAGTACTCCCAGCATAATTAGCATAATGAGGCTAAATTATATAGAGTTAAGATTTAAGCTACGCTAAGCTAAACAGGCTAATTGCGAGACTGAGAAAATTAACTTGTGCTCTAAAGTTAACAAACGTTACAGTTAGCAAAAAGCTGTCTTGTTTGCATGGGTGTTTGTACGAAATATTTTGAAGACTAATAGTGAAAAGGACTCAAAATATTGTGAACTTTTTCACTGTAAAGACAAAAAGCCAGTTGATACAAGTAATGTAATAGATGAGAATGAACAGCAGCCATCCCAAGAGATTTCCTCAAATCAAAGTATCACTGTATACTGAATCAGTCGCACCCACTCACACACCTCCTCTGCAACAATTGGAATGGAAATAAGCAATTTTAATAGATTTTTTTTTGTATTACAATATACCTATTATTGTAGGTCATCCATTGAGGATGAACAAAGTATGTTTCTGTACGTATATCAATCTGTCAGTTCAATATTTCTTTGTGTGACCAGTTGCTCCCAGTGGTGATCACTTGGATCATGAAGCTGCAAACCAACAGGAGTCTCACTGTAGCAGTGGAAGCTACAGTGGTAGTGACACAGAACAGGCCCCTCATACATCACAACTCACAACATCCCCACAACTTGGTAGTTAGTCTTTTTTGCATTATGATTTCAGAAAATCTGAATAAATATCAATGATGATGAAGTCTAGTGCATGACTGCAACAGAACAGTTCTATTGCATCTTATTCTATATTTTATATATAAACAACCATTCTGAATACATATGGTCGTGATTACAAATCAAATCTTGTAGGTCAGGGTTATGATGGGGCATCAGTGATGTGTGGGAGATGGACTGGGGTTGCTGCAAGGATTAAAGCACAGGCTAAGCATGCCTTTTATGTTCATTGTGACGCACACTGCCTTAACCTAGTTATTGTAGATTCAGTGAAAGTAGTAACTGAAGTTGATTGTCTTTTTGCATTGCTTTAAAAACTGTATGTGTATATGTCAGGCTCTTATGTTCATGAAAAGTGGTTGTCAAGGTTCAAGGAATCTTTATTATCCCCGAGGGGTAATTTGGTCTGCAGCAAGCAAACATTCAGTTACTACATTAATCATACAATACAACATTGACCAAAACAAAACAAACAAACATAAATAGAGTAAAATAACTAAGCAAAACAAAACAAAATAGCTTTTGTCAGATCAGAAGAACATGTATAAAGACGCATCCAGAGAGCTACAGAGACTGAGTGATACAAAGTGGGCATGCAAATGCTGCGTCTGCAAAAGTCTCATGGACAGACTGCCAGCTGTTTTTGTGTGTTCTGCATCAGATAGAAGAAGAAAACAGTGGTGAGAGATCTGTGGAAGCAGAGGGTCTAGAGGTCCAAACAGATCTGACGTTTATTGCAATATTGACAATATTTAGAAAGATCCTTCGTGATGTAAGTGTATCTCTGACATGCTTCAAACACTGTGGACCTAATCCAGGAGACTTTAGAGGACTGTAGGGCTGGACCTTGTTTTGATGATCTTTGGCAACACACAGTGGAACCTGCAAATCAATGTACATGTGCTGCAGCTGAAGCTGTTAAGAAACGGACATAAACTTAGTATCTTGTAGAATCAATCAATCAATCAATCAATCAACTTTATTTCTAGAGCATTTATCACAGATAGAAATCACAAAGTGCTTTACAATAAAATGCGGTGCAGGATAAAATAAGTTTAAAACACAAAGGGATTAAAAACACATAAAAAAGAAATTACAGAGCAAATTGAAACAAAGTAAAAAAAATAGCAAGGTCAAGGTTATTCAGTCAACTACAGCTTGTCTTAAGAGTCAGCACTGTTGGTCAGGCGCATAGAAAGAGAGAGAGAAAGAGGAAGAGTGCTCCATAAATGAGGGGAGATGGATTGAAATGCATGATCTGCTCTTGTCCTATAATTAGTTCTTGGGACTGATAATAAGTTTTGTTCCGTTGACCCGAGTGTGCAAGCTGGGGCATAAATGGTTAAAAGATCACAGACATATTTCACGGCTTGGCAATGAAAAACTCTAAATGTCAGTACAAGAATTTTAAAAACAATTTGTTGTTTTACTGGCAGCCAGTGTAAAGAAGATAAAATAGGGGTGATGTGGTGTCATCTAGGAGCCCCAGTTAAAAGCCTGCACCATTCTGGACAATCTGCAGTTGGTTTGAAGGACACTTGTTAAAGCAGGTAAAAAGAGAGTAGGGTTGTGTTTTGGAGAGGAGCTCAGGATACAATACATATCCCGATATATTTGTCACGATACAATAGTATCACGATACGATACATATGTTACAATTCGATATTGGAAATGCCCCCACCTATCAAGGCAGCAGTGAGCCATACTGCAATATCTACAGGAGTGGAGGTTGTACTTATTCTGGCTGATGTTCACAAACTGTTTAATCCATGATTTTTATTTTATTAATCCTTCAAAGTCCATCTGCCTATCCCTTTTCTCACTCTTTTTTCATATCAATAAATGTTTCTTTTTTTTATGAAGTTTTTGCCCATTTTTTCAAGATAACTTAAACTTTCAATATCTATGAAGAAACTGTAATTTTTACAAATTATAGATGCATTAAACTGTGTGAAATAACAAAAAAACAAAGCAAAACAACTATTTGAATCTTCAGCTACATATAACCAACGAAGGTGAATAGGTCCAAAGGGGCAAAGATCAGTGATTTAGTTTAGATGCATTCAGCTGAAGATAGTTGTTTTGATGGAATCCACACAATTTAGTGTGATTTATGTTAATGTGTCAGAGAAGAAACATTTACATTTACCCTGCCCTAGAAGCCAGGGTGGTTCATTTTCAGTCTGGATGTGGAGTGGGTCTCCTCTCTGACTGGAGACTGACCACCTGGGACTGGTGTGGTACAGGGAGGGACTCATGACAGCACCCACAGTAGAACAATACGTAGAACGACTAAAAAGTCACCAAGAGGATATGGAAAGTTTCCAGATGTAGCAACAAAGTTGCCAAGTTGTAAACAACAGCAGCAGGGCTCAAAACACTGTCTCACGACACTTCTGCTTCATAAGCTTGATACTGTGTTGAGCACACAGGCTGGAGCTCAACATCGCTACCAACTGAGTCCAAGCACGTTGGAAAAAGCTCAAGTCAGCTCAGCATGATGCACAATCCCTGTCCCATCTTTTGCAAGCACTAAAATAGTTTAACATTAACATCTCAGCTCTTATTAGATTTATATAAACATTGACTAAAATCATACTGACATTTTTTTTTTTTGCTTGTCTGCTTTTTCACTTTAATAGACTTCTATTATAGTACATACATTAATGAAAAACAGATTATATGATTGACTGACCAGCAGGGGGATTTGTGTGCAGATGAAACCTGGACAATTGAACTTTTATTATTATTATCATCATTATTATTATTATTATTAAGCAATCGAATAGAAAGCTTCAATGCTTTATCTTGAGGCTTTATCTGCCCATCACTGACAATCAGTGTTTTTCCAAAGGTCAGTGCACGGGAGAGCAATCTGACTGGCCAAGCTATCCATGCCAGAGATGTCAAGGATCAAATCTAGCATAGACGAAAATCTGGACACACAGTATTTCCACAAACGAGAGTGAAACAACAGGATACAGGTATGACTAATCAGGCAAGATGACTGGGAGCAGGTGTAGAGGAAAGATGGTCAGAGCTGATTACAATATAGGACAAAAAACAGAGGAGTAAAAGCATTGTATGTGCAGTGTGGAGTATATGGTTTCAAAAGAAGTCAACAGAATTGCCTCCATAATTCTGAAATGGAAGTTTGAAAATAAAACATCCTGCCTAAGGTTGGCCATCCTGACAAATGTGTAAGAATATAAAAGACTCAAAGAGTGAGAAGGAAATTAGTTCATCCCAAGGCCAGATTCATACTGCATTTGGCTATCTCAGATAGAAGATGTGCAATCGCGGTGAATATCGTCCTTCGTAGCTCAAAAACAGTGTCTGCACACTGCAGTGAGACAGGAAAATGAAGATATAACTGTCCTATGATCAAATACAGGCTACAACACATATCAGCAATGTCAGAAATTTGGAGTAATCCTCTGACAGTGTCTTGGCTTGTTGCTGCCGCTACAGTCTCTGTCGGCTAACCAACAAACAGGAAAGCACCATGAAATAGCGTAGACATCATTGTGCTCCTCTCTGCAATGGACTGCCAACATGTCCAGGGTGTACCTCTGCCTTTCACCCAAAGAGAACTGGGATAGGCTCCAACAGACCACCGTGAACCTGCACAGAAATTAACGGGTCTAGATAAAAGATGGATGGATCAGTGTGCTCACGCAGCATAGTAGCCTACCAACAACATAATGCTTGCAGAATGATCCAACGGTAGTTTGTTCTATAACATTGCTTCATTGAGGACTGCACATGATCTAACATCAATAGGGCAAAGCGCGGGACATCTAGTAGCGTCTAAAACATGTCACAGCAGCATGGTTTATAGTGCACCCTCACGTAAACCTGTATATGACAATGGTCGAGAAAAATGAGAAACTCAATTGAAGTTCTTTTCATACCACATTGAAATCACTATGGTAAGTGCCAGCTTGCTGTAATTTCACCAAACTGAGTTGGATGCATGCCGATGACATGATGATGCAACATTTAGAGCCTGTAATGTACTTGGATTTACTTCTGTTGTCATAATAATTGAGAATATGCTCAATTATGCAGTGTAAGATGCAGTAAATCTAATGATTTCCCCATTTCACGTCATGTAGTACAGCTTCATCCTGAACTTATAAGATGGACAAAACTGTCCTTGTGAACCGGGCTTAAGTCAAACTGTCTTTCCCAAATTCAGTGTAGCCTCTGTCATCCAGTCATCCAATTTATAATGTATTTTAAAACCTACTTTATTTAAGAGATCTGCTAACCTGTTTTGGAAAATACATGTAAAAAATATTTTCACTGAATATTTCTGAATAGAATTAGTAAATAAAGTAGAAAGCTAACACTGATTACATCTAGGCAACAGCCTCAATACTGCATTTAATTATCAGATTCACTTGATTTTACCCAAAATGTAAATAAACATGACGTGTTAGTAGATGTAGTTATAGTGAGTACAAGCATACATGGTTGCGTACATCCATGATGTTGCCTCATGGTAGTAAGCATAAGCAGAATACAGGATGGATGGGGTCATAAATGAGAAATTAATTGGTTCCTCATTAAGGGTACAATTTCCACTGAAGTCCAAATATCTGTTTTCAGTCCCAGAAAAGAATATGGAAATTGCAACTGAATGTACTAACATGAAAATAATCTGAAAAATCTGTCCACATCTACACATCAACTCATTCTGCCCAACGCAGGATGGGAGCTTCTGTAGCTAGCTGACCTTCTCGTGGAGTCAGGTGGACTGAATCCAGAAAGATGAAAACAAACTAGTTTCTATCATTCTAGATATCCTGGTAACCTAATCCAGATAAAAAAGTTGTTTATCTTAATAGATAAAGCATCAATTACATGCAATGCATGCAATTTGTGCACATAAAATGTTAATACAAAGTAAGTTTTTTTTGTTGAGAACAACAAAATACCAGAAAATATAATACCAGAAAAAGTTCAAGCTATCGGCAAGCTTTGGCACATGGTTTGGCATATACTGGCAACATGATTTAATAAAAAGGAGATGAAATCCCTTTTTCATTTTGTCAGGTTGTAGAATATTCAGAGATGGTTGATTTTACTTGCCTTAATACAAGGAATAACATGATCCTTTCCACTTTAACTGGAACGTTAAGAGTGTCGACTTTGTATAGAGCAACCCTACCCTGCAGAGACCCCAGAAAGGCAGAGAAGGAAAATTCAGTTTGGACAGAGGTGTTGTCCTTCACAGTGTTCCTTGTCTTAAAATCCCTGGAGGATCTCAGTGGAGAGTACAAAAAGGTTACAGGTTTAAGTGTAAAGCGTAATGTAAAGTGTTTGTATTTTCCGTTTAATGTGATATATTTGAGGGATTAGAATAAAAAGTTTATTATTTTATCATTTCAGTGTACACAAAATATTGTAATGTGTAAAAAGAAGCAGTCTCAATATTCTCTGCAGCTATTTTTACATTCCAAAAATATACCTCAAGTGAATTGTTTAACAAGATGAAAACAAACTAAAACCAGATATGAGAAGTCATTTTGACATGTAATGTCACTTTTGAGGCGTGCCTGGTAGTTTAATATACAACCTGAGAATGTTTTTTGACATAAAGCAGTAGAACCTGAGATCAAAACAGATGGAACCAAAATTGGAAGCTTAGCCTAAGTTGGAGTCCCTCAAGCAGCTTGTACATTTCTTAAATAAAATCCAAAGTGGAGTGGGCTCTGACTTTATTCCCTTGTTTGCTGAGAGCTTTTCAGGCAAAGAATGAATTTGTTCAGATGAGGAAAATGTGGATGCTCATGCCCTCATGCATGTCATAACCACTGTCTCTCAGCACCAAAGGAACTCTTTTAAGTCCAGATAGGCAGCACTCTTCACATACAAACTTCTGCTTTTTATTTTATTAAGAAAATTGTATGTTGTATATTAACTGCAATTGCTCTGCTCATTTCAACACCGTCAACTCATTCTTAATCCCTGCACATCAAATATGACCATTTACCAGAGTCCATGGCATCTGCAAGACAAATACAGATCTTTTTGAACACAAATGGGATGTTCCAGGAGGAATAAACAAATCTGTCTGGTACTCAGAGCCATGATTTATGAACCACTTGAAACATCTGAATATGCCTGACTCACTTTCAAAACCAGTGTTTTAGCTTTTGTAGGACCAAAATATTTTCGGATATTTTTTATTGTGAAAACCCAGTTGAGGCTTGTGCTGCTTCACCAAATAGTTTGTGTTGTTGAAATTTTAAATGGCTTTTTTGATTAAAAAAAGTGTATTGCTTTGAAAAGCATTCACCACATGAATAAGAACCAATTTTTCCAATATATTTTAGATGGCATATCATTACATGGTGTTGGGTCATATCATTTTTACATGCTTTGCAACACACATGCAGAACATGGAGGAGCAGTGATGAGAAATGAGAGCGATTGGCTGCTTGTTAGAAGCGGCAGGGAGCAGTGTCCAGGGGTGGGGTTTGGCACCTTACTCAAGGCACCTGGGCATTGCACTGGTTCCTCTCCAGCTTCCAGTCAACACTCAGTCCAGTCAGGTCTTGAACTCACCAACTTTCAGTCCCAAGCCAATCATTATCAGACAGAACCACTGTTGCCCCATGTCACCAAATATAAGTCGAGTATTGTATAAAATGCACCATACGTGAATGGCATTTAAGCCCAGGTGCTCTGTGTTACCATCATTTTAACCCACTTGGTTTGTTTTTACATTCTGTGTAACCATAATTGAAGCACTGTATTCTGTCTGACATCATGTTTTCAGAGATGCATCGTAGAAAAGCAACGTAAGCCTGAGCGGGTCTTAAAGTCCATCATAAGAATGTCGTACAGCTTACGGGCTGCCTTTTGCTCAGACTGTGTGGTGTCATGAGGTGGGGGTGTGGTGGAGGACCCAAATGCAGGAGAGCAGGCAGGAGGAAATCCAAAAACTGATATTTAGTTAAGAAAAAACAAAACCAAAAATGCTGCCACAGCTGGAATATACAAAAAAGAAAAAAAAGAAAAAAAAAAGGACCGCTGAACAAAATGAGGAAAAAACACAAAACGAAATCCAGGCATGAACATGGGGAGCAAACAGTTTGGACCAGCACAAAGCAGACAAAGACAGAACCTTATATACACACAGAGAGGTAAAGAGACTAACATGTCAGGGGAACGAGGAGCAGGGAAGTCAAACAGATCATAACAAAACCAGAAACTACCACCAACACTGAAAATACCCTAAACTAAAACCTAAACCATCACAGAACACCCCCCCTCCAAGAACCGGGTCCCATACGGTCCAAAAGAAAAAAAACCACACCAAACCAACACAGGGAGGGCGGAGGGGGCCCGTAGGAGGGAACTAGGCCCGAGACAGTACAGGTGGGCCCCCAGGACACCAGGCATGAAGTCGAGACAGGTCAGGGGGGCCCTTGGCGCCATGCTTGAGGTCAAGTCAGTTCAGCCGGACACCCTTGATGCTGGGCCTAAGGCAGACACGGTACAGGCGGGCACCCTGGACTGGGGACCCATGAATCCAAAACAGGAACAAAGGAGACCAGAGCAGGAATAGGAACTGAGGGCACCAGAACAGGAACAGGTGAAGCAGGAATCAAGGAAGCCAGAGCAGGAACTGATGATGGTGATGGAGCTGATGAAGCTGGAGTGGGATTAGGTGCGACCAGAGCAGGAACTGATGAAGGTGATGGTGGAGAAGCCACAGGAACAGGAAGGGATGACCCCAGTGTGGCCAGAACAGGCTTGGGTGCATTGACCACCACTGGGGGCAGGTTGGGGTGTGTCTACCACCTCGGGAACAGGATGGGGTGCTTCGACCAACCCGAGAACAGGAACAGAGGAGGTGTTGACCACCTTGGAGACATGGACAGAGTGTGCGTTGACCACCTCGGAAGGAGGATGGGGTGCGTCGACCATCTCGCAGACTTCGACAGAGCGTGCATCGACCACCTCCCAAGGAGGATGGGGCTCGTTGACCACCTCGGAAACTTGGGCGGAAGCCTTCAGGCCGGGGACAGGAAACGCTGGCAAATGAGTTCAGGGCGCTGGCAGTGGCGCAGGCAGCTGGGACCGGGGCGCTGACTGAGGCTGTGGTGACCTTCATCCTAGAGCACAGCAGTATAGGGAATAGACTACAGGCAGGCGCAATACGTGATGGCTGGCTTCTTGGTACGTCGTTGGAAAGCTTATTTTGGGAATTCTCAATATTCGGGCCTCATGTATTTTTCTGCATCCCACTGTGGCATCCAGTCTACAGGTGCAGATAAATGCCAGGATGGTCAGAAGATGGAAGGTTTGGGAGGCAAGGGACGGAATAACATCACCATGACATCAGTTGAAAAAGGAGAAGAGAAAGAGCCTATGGAAGATAGACAACATTGATTCTATTAAATGATTCAGGACAATCTGAGACTGAGATCAGACAGACAGAGTGCATGTGAGAAGTTTATAATATGCATTTTGGTAAATGATGGTCATACATTTGGAAGCCCAAGCACACGGATGCTGAAATCAAGAGGTGTATGTGCACAAGATACTTGATGTGAGATACTGAAAGGGACTTTCTTCAGCGCCACCAGATTAAAAACTGTTTAATATTTTTAGTAATTAAAAGATAATCCTGTCTGTGTGACATTTAAATAAGAAATTCACAAATCATTACCTTAGAAGTAGAAAAGAGCAGGTCACCAGCATTATTTCATTTGGCAACAGTGACTGCACATAATGACACGCACGTGACCGGTGACTGTTTGCAGTTCAATTATGTTTATTAACAGTTCCCTCATTTCTGTCTTTGCTTGTTTAGAGACATTCACGGTGATTATGACCCCACTGTTATACAAGGATCATTAGATGGAAAATTGCCCCTCTATGCACAAAGGCACCCACACACTCCTCCACGCTACTCCCACTTAGGAATTTACCACATCATAATAATGTGCCATTTAAGCCATTTTCATTGAAATGTCTCCTCAATAATGGATAATCACACTTCCCTGTCACTTAGTCCAGTGAAATGAAGATTTACATGCTACTTTGTGGCTTAATTTTTAAGAACTGACTTAATAAACCTTTAGCCTTGTTGATTACTCTCAGGAGGGTCATCAAGCGAATACATTTTGGGCCCTTCATGTTCTCATCACCACATCTATAATAACAAGCAGAAGCAGACAGAATCTAGTGCATGCTGTTGCACTTCACATTTCAGAGAATTAACTAAACTTTGCTATTTTCATCATCTCATGCTGCCTGTGTTGTTAGGGATTTTGCTAAACAGGTAGGTAGTGCTGGCTGAAAGCTAATCTTTTCAGAGGTGATTAACCTCAAGATCTCCCCTAAAAGAGGTACAAATAACAGATTGTGGCCATTGAAACATTTATCTTTCTTATCCATAATCATAAATATTACAATACACAGTATCTTCATTCCAGGAAGTTGCTTGCAATAAAATGTCAGACCATTTCATTGTCTATCTGTCACTGGCTGACATCCAAGTCAGTACGTGCACAAAACAAAAGTTTGCACCCATAGTGTTGTATTGCAAGTAGCTGCAGAGCAGTGTTTTCCAACCCTGGTTGTCAAGGCACACTGTCCAGCATGTTTTACATGTCCCCTGCTCAAACACACCTGGCTCTAATTACTGGGTCATTGACAGACTTGTGTAGACCTTGAAGACCAGCTGATGGCCATCCAATCAAATGTGACTGAGCAGGGAAACATCTAAAACATACAGGACATTGGGCCTTGAGGACCAGGGTTGAAGAACACTGATCTAGAGCACTCGAACGCACCACAAAGATACCGTCCAAATGAAAATGTGAAGGTAAGATCTAGATCTGCACATGAGGGCATAATACAGCGCGGAATAAGAATGTCAGCAAAGTCATGTTCACTTCAGGTGAAGATAATTCAGGAGAGATGAAGTCAGAAGACAAGAATAAACATCTTAACATTTCTTTGATGGAAGTCAGTAGTCCTCAGATCGAAACTTCAGTGTAGGGAGGAGTTCAGTCCAAGGTCACATAGCTTAGTGACCAGCCTGGAGGTCACTATGGTGTGAATGCTGAACTGTAATCCACAAACAGCACTCTCACATAGTTCCTCCTCCCATTATCCACATGGGAAAGAGTTTTAAGGAGCACGAAGGCTATGGCGTCTTCTATTCATCTGCCTGGGCAGTAGGCAAACTGTAGTGGGTTCAGGGTGGCAGGTAGGGAGGAGGTGATGAAGGTTTTAATTAGTCTCTCAAAACATGAGGGCTTTGGGTGGTAGTCATTGTGACTACTGGGCTGGGTTTTCTTGGGGATGGGCACTATAGCAGACTTTAAAACAGTTGGGAATTACACATTGAATGAGGGAAAGATTAAATACTGAGGTAAACACGGGTGCCAGTTGTTCAGTGCAGGACATGTGCAATGATGCTGTCTGGTCCAACTGCTGTCCAGCTGATGTTGGGTTCTACCGTGATCATGATGAGTCCTACTGTGGTGATGTTAGGTTCTACTGTGGTGATGTAGGGTCCTGTCGTGATGATGATGATGATGGGTCCTGCTGTGGTGATGTTGGATCTAACTGTAATGATGTTGGGACCTACCGTGATGATGATGGGTCCTACCATGGTGATGTAGGGTCCTACCATGATCATGATGAGTTCTACTATGGTGATGTTGGGTCCTGTCGTGATGATGATGATGATGGGTCCTGCTGTGATGATGTTGGGTCCTACCATGGTGATGTTGGAGCTAACTGTAATGATGTTGGGACCTACCGTGATGATGATGGGTCCTACCATCGTGAAGTTGGATCCTACCATGATAATGTTGGCTCCCACCATGGTGATGCTGGGTCCTGCCATGGTGAAGTTGGTTCCTACCATGATGATGTTGGCTCCCACCATGGTGATGCCGGGTCCTACCGTGGTGATGTTGGGTCCTACTGTGATCATGATGGGTTCTACTATGGTGATGTTGGCTCCTGTCGCGATGATGATGATGATGGGTCCCACCATGGTGATGCTGGGTCCTGCCGTGGTGAAGTTGGATCCTACCATGATAATGTTGGCTCCCACCATGGTGATGTTGGGACCTACCGTGGTGATGATGGGTCCTACTATGACAACAGCACAGCACAGTTGTTCAGTGGTTAGCGCTGACACGTCGCAGACAGAAGGTCAGTTCAAACTTGGTTCAGCTGGTCTTTCTGTGTGGAGTTTGCATGTTCTCTCCAGATCTGCATAGGTTAACCCCAGGTACTCTGGTTTCCTCCTGCCCCGAAGTCGCCCGGAATAGATCTAACTGGTGTGTGTGGCAGAAAACTGCTTGCGCTGTAAGAGGGCCTTGAGTTTTAGGGTGTTTCATCTAACTCCTGAATGAAAAATACCTGTTAGGCAAACAAGACAGTTAGTTGTCACTCAACTTGTATTACCAGCTATTCAGTGAAGTCTGTCGCCATGCTTAGTAACCTGGAGGCGTCACCAGCAAGCAGGTAAAACGTTTACTTTATTCAGTGCTTTCTCAATACAGCAGTCACTGACTAGAGACACCAGGAACCATCTTCAGACTGTAGAACACTGTGATGCTCGTAAAAACTACACCTTTAAGGGGTCAATGTGAATGAACAGCATGGAGGGTAGAGATGGAACAAAGATGGTGACGATGGCTCATGTTTTACGTCAGTATCAGTTCCTACATATTAAAATGTTTAAAATGTTTCCGACGTAGCTGATTTTAGAGCTCATGTCCTGATTTCAGATATTGTTGGATCATTCGTGTTCAGACAGGAAGCCGATAAATCCTCAGGTACTTACTTCCATCCTTCGTCTGTAGATGTCATATGTGACGACAGCTATGAGTCAGACTACATTCAAACCACGCTGATCCAGACTTAGATGCAGTTTTTAAGACTTTTATATGTCGCTCAGTCTGTTTACAGCCGCGTGATGGAGAGCTGGCGTACATGCTTATCTTTTTGAGTGGACAGATCAGAAGATGTTGATTTCTGACTAATCATCTATGACGTCACACCCTGAGATTTTACCTGCAGCACCCTCCGAGTACTTCTAGGGTTTTATTTTGTATTTGTAAGAATGTTTAGTCCTCTCCTCCAGCTTCTTTTCACCCTCAAGTGTTCTTTAATGTCCTAAAAGTAGCCAAAACTATATCAAGTAAAGATACCAAACTCTTGAGTGCATCGGTGTGTGGCTAGTGTTGACAATAATTCATTAACAATAAACATCACAATTGAAACTGTTTCAATAATGATGTTATCACTTTGAAACACATTTTTTAATATTTTGATGATATATATATAAATGAAATATATAATATTTTATGATAAAACCAAGAAGTTTGTTTGATTGATGGTAACAGAGCATAAAGCCAAAAAAGTTCCCAGGACTGAACATGTCAGACCAAGTCCCAAGCAATATGTGTCTTGTGAAACATTAGTGAAAGGTGACCCTCCAACCTTGCCTCGGCCTACTCTCGTCGTAGAGAGGGATGAAAGTTTGTGTATTGTGTAAGAGAAATCTATATCATTAACATCGTGTGCACAGAGCACTTCTTTTTTTGCTAAAATGGTGTTGGAAGGTTCCTTTAAGTTCTCTGCTGACTTCACTCACTGAGTGTGAGCAGAGAGCGATCCTTGCTTCATTTTATAGACGTAGCTTCTAAAGTTATGTTGTACAATTCTAATACTCATCATAAAATGACTGTAGGGCCTGACTATTGTTAAAGGTGACAGAACGGTTGAACAGGGTATTTATCCTTGTTCTGTGATGTCATATATAGTTTTGCTTTTGTCTATAAAGCCTCAGAAGTTTCGTAAAAACCTCTCAGAAAGCTGTTAGATGGGGGATTTTAAACTTGTAGTTTTGTACCTATTTGGGTCCTTTTGGGCTTAACTGGCAACCTCAATATGAAATGCAAGCACTTGATGCTGATTGGCTGCCTTT
>JBAMYA010024222.1:0-42324 GCA_037176975.1 Arrhamphus sclerolepis | reverse complement strand
TCAATTCCAAAAAGTTGCTTCAATCAAAAAAGTAATATTTTCAAAGAAAAAGACTGTTCAAATGCAAAATTAAAATTTAATCTCAGGAAATTCGCAATTTCACAGCAAAATTGAGTCTTTTTTTTAAACAAAAAGTCTCAGTTTTATGGTAATGGTTGCGATTTTTGTGACACTTTAGGTTTTATGATAAAAATTCACTTTGTTTATTAAATAAAGATGCAATATTGCTAAATTCGCCATTTTACAATAAAACAAAAAAGTTTTTTTTTTTCTTTTTAAATTGTAATTACACAATATAAAAGTCCAGGAACTAATGGTAAATCTGACATCATAGCTGGTTGAGAAAGAATAATCAACCCTTTAACAGTAACCATGGTGATGATGTTGCCTGTTAATAGTAACCATGGTGATGATCACGCCTCTGTTTTCATTGATTCTCAGAGCTACTACTGGTGTGTGTTTGGGCGTGCACATGTATTTTTTCCAGTATGAAGGCAACGAGCATACTGACATCTCCTGAGTCGGCTCAAAGCCTGAAGCAAGTCTACAATTAAAATTCATGCGTCTTTAAAACTTTGCTGGTAATTTATCAGAATCAAGGACATCTGCTCCTTTCTGTGTTTTGTTGCCGTATTTCACCTGTAAAGGTGAATGATGCTACTATCAAGGACCATTTCATTAATCCCTCCTCCAACCACAGCAGATAAAAGCAGCGTGTGACAGTCTGATGGAAATTAATGCATGAATTCCTCCCAGCATGCAACAGCCACCAGGCACAACCTTAAGCTGCGCCGCACATGAAACCGTACAAAAGTGACAAGTGGTGCAGAGAATCTTTGAAGTTCTAGTGATGCACTCAGCAGCTGACGTCCACAAAGACAGTCGTTAATGGCCCTGGGTGTAGCTCGAAGGGAGAACGCTGGAGGACTTCCTACTGAACTGCAGCTGTTTGCACATTTGCCTTCATTTGTCTGTGCAGAAGCCACTCAGCTCACCATGAGAGATTTCTGAATGGAAGCTGAATGAGCACCTGAAGGTGCTTCTGCAGGAGAATTGTTGTTTCAGCATCTCCCTTTGTCCTCAATATGATATTTAAAAGAGACGTGGCTTTCATGTGGCTCAGGACAGTTAGAGGCACCACGAAGACCTTTGTTCTCCTTTTCAGTTAAATTTCCTTTTTTTCTTAAAATTCAGCTGAAAAATGCTCATGCCAACTTTATTTAAGTTTACTTTAAGAAGAATGTTTTTTGCTGTGTGTTTTTAGGTTCTACCATGGTGATGTTGGGTCCTACCATGGTGATGTTGAGTTCTACTGTGGTGATGTTAGGTCCTACCATGGTGATGTTGGGTCCTACCATGGTGATGTTGGGTTCTGCTGTGGTGATGTTGGGTCCTACCATGGTGATGTTGGGTCCTACCATGGTGTTGTTAGGTCCTACCATGGTCATGTTGGATCCTACCATGGTGTTGTTACCATGGTGATGTTTGGTTCAGTCAGTCAGTGGTCAGCACTGTCACTTCACAGCTAGAATGCTCAGTTGGAAATTGGTTCATCTTCTTTTTTTTTCTAGTCCAGTAATAATTTACTTCATAATGCTTATATAAATCGTAATAAGTAGCAAACCAGGGGGATATTTTTAATGAACAATATACTTTCTGTCCTCCATAAATAAGAAGATAAGATGGAAACTAGATGGAACAGAAACTCGTGAGCTTAAAAAAGGTCAGCATAGCATAAAGGTGATAATGAAACCTAAAATATGCCGTAATAATAAGTCATAATACATTCATGTTGTCAAAAATGCAAATCCTAACATTTCTGCTCGACTCATTCTCATTTTTGACCAAGCTTGAATGCTTGTAAGTCAGCCTCAGAGAAACCAGGAATCAAAGATGATTAACACCAAGAACATTCGTTTCACGCCTCCCAAAGTCTCATATTCACATCTTCAGCTTCTAATAAAATGCAAATCACCACCAATGTGGCACAATCCTGCATCAGAGACGCCGTGACAGACAGACGAGGCGACAGTAAAACCCAGAACGCACGCAGAGATTTAACCAACACAGATGAGGACGCTGAACGTCTAATCAGCTGAGACACATGCAGAAATAACATGAAACATAGAAGTTTAGGGATGAACAAAGATGCAGGACTGACGGGAGGATGAAGAGGCTGACAGTAAATTCCAGCAGGAAGACAAAAGTGGAAAAAAGGGAAAAAGACAAAGAAAGATAAAATAAGAAAACTTTAAATGTGTCCTGCCATGACAGCACATTTCTGCTTTAGACTAATTAGTATTTTAGTGCTTGTAAGGTGGTAAATGATTCTTATTTTCTAAAAAGTGGTGATGGTCATGAAGCTTTCTGGTACAAAAGTAACAGGAACGAAAATCTCCACTTTCACATTGTTTTTCTTTTTTTAGTTACTACAGCATCCAGTAAAAACCACTAGACAGCCTGTTGAGTCTCAGACTGAAGACACGTCAAAGCACATGTGACAAACTCAAGGCCCACCACCTCATCTTATCTGGTCCAATAAAAAGACAATCATAAATTTCTAAGTGAGGTGAGTAGGCACATGGATCAATACATTATCAATACAGAAGATGATTGGTAATAACACCCGAGGGACCAGCCACCAGCTACTGATTGACAGGACAGTCATCTGAGACTTCAAGTCCAGAAGCACCAACCTGTCTGTTATCTGTATTGATCAAAGAAAATCTATGACTCAATGCCATACACATGGATCCTGGAGCGTCTGAAGCTGTAGAAGATCAACAGGACACTAATTGCCTTCATCCAGAACTCGAGGCTGTGGAAGACAATTCTGGAGGTCAACTCAAAGCCAGTGGCACAGGTAAGCATCAAACGTGGTATCTACCAAAAATATGTCCTGTCCCCCCTGTTCTGCATAGACCTGAACCCTTTCAGTCACATCATGAACAAGAAAAACTACAGTTAGAATACAGACTTGGAAATGGAAGCCCATCAGCCACCTCCTGTACATGGATGACATCAAGCTGTAAAGCAAGTACGAGTGTGACATCGTCTCACTGATCCAAGTCACCATAATCTACAGCAACGACATCAGGATCATACTGGAACTAGATTAGTGCAGAAGGATCAGAATCAAAATCGGAATTATTTTATTCATCCCCATGGGGAAATTCCAGTGATGACATCTAGTAGATGGAAGATGATCCAGACAGACTTAAGATGTTTAACTACCAGCAGATGTTCAGGGCAGCTACAAATACCTGGAGATCCCACACGAAAATGGAAGAGGAGGCAGCATGGAGGTCAGCCACAGTCTTGAACCTGTTCTGAAGAGTCAGCTGATCCAGACTATCAACACCTATGATCTACCAGTAATCAGGTTCCCCATTGTTATCATATCCGGGAAGAGATGTTAGCATCCGATGTCAAGTCAAAGAAACCCCTGTCCTTGATGGAGGGTTTCACTGCAAGTCCAGCATCCTGAGGTTGGAGACTAAGTGGAGGAAGGGAGACTGAGGACTCTTTAACATCAGGAGGAAATAGCAGACATCCAGGAATACATCAAGAAGTGGACCCCACTGATGACCTGCTAAGGGAATGTCTCAACTGAATTCCAACATGGAGGAGAAACCAATAGCTTCACCTTAATGAATTTTAGAAGGTAGCCTGTTCGACAAGGCTTATAATTTAACGTCTTCCATCTCACCAATAACAAGAGTGGCTTACATCGATGTTCACTCTAGGTTAGAATAGGCTACTTTTCCCATTTAACGTGTACATGCAGACCTAGGTTAGTTTATCACCGCTGTCTCTTCACGTCTCCATCACTTGGATAGACTGTGCACAAAGGCTACAATGTCAAACAGGGAAACACTTCGCTGGCGGTGAATTTGGAAGCGACCCTGATAGGATGATAAAGTTCATTTGAGGAATTATATAACTAGGTAGGGCTAATTAATATTGCCTCAAAATACTGTTGCCTTACAGAGAAGGTAGGATTGCCCTGATGAAATGGAGAAAGTAATTTTACTGAAACAATACATTTAGCCTAACCGTTAATGCCATCCATCAATGCGCTCTCCATATGCCAGGGACAGACTGGGGCAAAAAAGTGGCCTGGGAATTTAGTACCTGACTGGCCCACTCAGGGGCCAGGGCGGCAGATGATGGTGGCGAATGCTCGAGGCCGACTACTAACAATGGTCATAATATATGAAGTAGCAATTATTCATTCTGAATCCACTGTTTATATGGGCACTAAATCAAACAATCCAAACATGAAGTGGTTAACTGCACCACGCTTTATACTGAATAGCAGCGTTTTGACATATGCAGACTTGTCTAATTGTCCTAAAACAACCACACAGAAAAACTTGGTTCGACACGGGTATTAATGCTTGTAACCTCAACCCTGCACTGCTCAATCAAGTTCTGTACAGATTTTTTCATGCGCCTTTAATGCACATAAAAAAACGTCGTTTATATTGCAGTAACTCATGTTAAAGACTCTGCTTTGTTGCGCTTTAACGCACGTTAAATAGACTGTTTTGTTGTTATTATTATCTCAGCAAGTCCCATTTAAATCTTCGGATCACGCATGACTAATATTAACTATAGAATAACAGACTGAGAAACACTCAGGAGTAGCCTACACATTTCCTCTACACATAGACTATCTTAATTTATATATTATCCAACAATACCCACACAAAAGAATAAAATTGACTTCAATATAATGTTGATGAATTAGCAAAGTTATTAAGATAGCAGAGCAGTATTTAGGTTTAGTTTTTAAGTGAAATACTAAAGAGATTATGATGCTCAGCCATGATTTAAAAAAAAAAAATAAGGCTAGCACCACCTGGGCCTAGTCCACACACGATCTTGATGTTTTTACAGCCAAACTATCCTAAATGCGTTGTGCTAAAAGAAAAATGATGTCATCACATTACAGCCACCTACCTGATCTTCCTCGCGCTCACATTGGCCTCTTGATGTCGAAGCTGCAGGTGCTGCTGAGGATGATTCTGCACCAGCAGAAAAAGCACTTGTCAATTTCTGACACTTGGCCGCATCTGTTGGCAGTGCTTGCCTTTTCTTTTCTCTCAATATTTGTGCTCCACCATTACGTTTGTTCTCCATTTTTGCACTGCTGAATGATTGATTGATGGATGAGGGGGTGGGGGCACTAGAGGAACTGTTAACAGGTTAAGGCCAGCCCAACTACATTAAAACTTTTTTTTTTTCGGTGCACTGGTCCACTGACCCACCACCCACTGGGAAAAGTCCCGGTACTCCCGATGGCCAGTCCACCCTTGCCACATGCCTAAAAAGCACAATCGTGTAGCCTAAATCAGTCATGAGAATTGCCAAAGTCAAAAAGGTCTGATTTGAAGCAGTAAGGAGTCACTCTTGGCAAACTGGTGAAGACTTTTTTTTTATGATGCTGAATATTTTTTTGCGTGGACAAATTTATTGTTTTGTGGAGAAACAAAAATAGCAGAAATCTGCGATTTTGCAGAAAATTCCCATGCTTGCTAAATGTCTACCAACACCTTCTCAACCGTGTCGTAAGCTACAATGTTTGGGAAACGCTGCATTAGAAGGTGCTGGTACAGGTGGATCCAATTACTGGGATGTATTTGGTCTTCTGATTTGAAATAGCCTCTCCAAGCAGTGACTGAACCCACCCACTCTTTCCTGTTTGAGATGGATCTTTGTCCAGCTGTGTTCAAAATGTTTCTCTAAGCATTTGTGGAGTAACAGGTCTGTTGGCGTTCCATGTCTGTAATTGTTCCTATGTGCCTTTTAGCTTAATTAGGTGTTTACCCCCTATCATTATTCACTTGGGAGAAAATCAGACAAAGACATAGAGGAGAGGGGAAGTAGGAGGAGGATGATGTAAAAAAAAAAAAAAAAGACAGCAGCAACAACAGGGGTAAAGAGGAAAAAAAGACACAGGAAGATGGAAACAATGAGGGGCAGAGGAAGATCAGAGAGTATAAAGAAAAGCAGAGGAAGAAAGGCACAGAGGAAGGAGAAAGCACAGTGCTATTTATGCCTCCCTATAGGCACCTCGTTTTTACCTTTTTTTTCTCACTGTGAGATGTTTTACATTGGCGATCTAATTAAATCAAATAAATCACAAGGCGCACACAAGTACACAATTACACGCACAGCCACAACAGTCCCTCATGATACTCAGATTGCGAACATCTTCTTTTCTAGCCCATACTGCACCCAAGATTGAATAAATCTCGATTATGGAGCATTACACAGCACATCATTCATGTTGTTTATGGGTCTAAAATATGCAAAAAGGTTGAGAGCATAAAAGTGATCGATGTTCACATAGCTCCTTTTTTCTGTTGACTTTTCGTGCCTTACAAAGCACCAAGCACTATCAAATATGTCTTATGTGGAATGAAGACATACTGTGCATCTTTAAGCTGCCCCCTTGATGATGATGATGATGACTATATATATTCTCTTTGTAAGACAAAGGCATTTTTATTAGTTCATTTATTTAAGCGCAGTTTAAACTTTTGAGCTTTTATTAAATGTATTACCCTACTGAACCTCGGTGCTGTGTCAGTGAGATTTATTGACGGCATGAGTTGAACGCTTTAATTGGTCACTGTGAAATTCAGAAACATGAAAGGCATTCAAATTACTAGCAGCTGGTAAAGCAGTTTATTTCCAGGAAAGAACCACCTCTGGGAGATAATGACATATGTCATCTCAGTGTGCTATTAGCAAATGTATAATCTTTTGACCAAACCATGCATGTCATCAATATTCATATTCTGTGATGGGGATAAATTTCCAGAAGCATTAATTTCAGCTCAACAAAACATTTCATCACTGACATGGTTTCTTTCTTTATTTTTAAAAATATAATTCCACTTGATTATGTCCTGTGATTATCATCTTTTTATACCCTTTTCACCCTAAACAGGATCACACAGGGTCTGTCGCACGTGTCATCACCTGAGAACCGGTCAGGTTGCTGGTCCATCACAGTAGTATTAGAACATCACAGATGAGGTATTACTGTGTCATCTGTCTCGCGACTCAAGATGTTTTCACAGGTAAAGATAAAAGATGTTCAAGATAATATGCGGGCACGTTCGCCCAGACTTTTCCACAGTTGTTTTTTCCACAAATGCACAAGAAAAAAACAACAAAGAGAGTATGAAGTGTTAATTCCAAAGTCCCCGGACACCAAGCTAATGGGACTTTAGGATGTTGTATAATGTTGATGTTGCTGGAGATTGAACAGATCAAATCAGGTTCGTCTCATGCACTTTCTAACCAACTTATTGCCACTATTAATAGATCACACATTAAAAACACTCCCTCAAAGGTCACATACAATTTTGAATTTTGAATATTTTCTCAGATATTATTATTGTTAAATCGATATGCAAATATAAATGTCACCAGGTACTTTGGGATTTTCTTTTTTTTTTTTTTCTTTTTTGATTGAGCCCATATTATTGCACACTTAGACATTTCCTTGAAATGCTGAAGCTGTTTGTGAAACTCACCAGAGGTCACACCAGTTTTTTTTTTTTTTTTTAACAAACCTGGCCTTCTGGCCTTATAGTTTATTTCATCAATACATGTAAATCTATCAGGCTATACTTAGCCTTAATCATCTTGATATGACAGCTGTGCACTCAGAAACTGGGGGAAAGCCAGATTAAGCTGTGTCCTTAATTAAAGGAGATGTACAGTAGTACAGAAGAATCAATGTGTAGGTTAACAAGTGCTGACAAGGGCAGAACACTGAGGCTTCATTAGGATACAGTGAGAAGAACAACACAGGGAATGCAGTTTGTGGAAGCTGCTGATAAACCCCTTCTTACGTCTGCACTTGAAAGTTTGAACCTGACGTTCTCTTCCTAATGTGCAAATGATCCCTGATATTATTTTTTTCCTAAACAGTCACACATCTTGAGACTCTCATACACAAAAAGACACATAGCCTTTTTTTCTTACTGTTTGAAACTACATCAGACATTTCTTTTCCTGTTTTAGGTCACTTAGCATTACCAAAATAATTTGTATTTGCTAAATGCCATAAAAATTAGAGATTTTTTTTTTTTTTAATTACCTTCTTCAAAGTCAGCATTGCTTTTAAACTGTCATGAGTTGAGACAAATATAGGTTTGGTGGAATTTTGGTCCATTCCTCCTGACAGAACTGGTGGAGCTGAGTCAGGTTTATATGTGTGCTCCAGACATTTATACTTCTAAAATGGTAGCATTAAAACACAGATGCTGAGACACTGACATGCTAAAGCAATATATGCTGCCTCAAAGATGACATCTTTATTAGAGGCCTGCAATGCAAAAATGTACGCATAATAACCAATGATATGAAGCTGATCAGAAAAGAAACTAATATGAAACATTTAATAAAATATATTGGGTTCATACTGCCTGTAAAGAAAAGTCAAAGTAAATGTAAGAATCTCTGCATTTTTCTTTTGCATTTTCTATATTGTCTGAATTTTTTTTCTGATTTGGAACTGTATTTTTTTTTGAACATAAGCAGATGTGCCACCACAAAAGAAGAATAAATGGCTGTAACTGGCTTAACAATCAACCGAAACCATATTAAATGTGATGTGACAGTAGATGGACTCATTCATTGTTGCTCAGCTTTTGCATGCATCCCACACCCAGATGCCTATGGGGCCTCTAAGTGATCAACTGTAATGAATATTGATTCAGTGAGACATTTATTTGGTAAGAAATTAATCTCCTTATCTGAGAATTCATATTTACTTTAACTTATTATGCTTGACATTTGAAGCATATTAAAAAACCCACAAAAGATATGATATTCCCTTAAACACTTTTTTTTTCAAATATACACCATTATGTGTTGACTTACCCATGTGACTGAGGGTCAATGTCCCTCACCTGCTGTTCAGACACATCCTCTTCCTCTTCTGTGATCTGATCCCTATGTATTGAAAGGATTATCAGCAATTCAAAGGATCTTTCCCCTTTTCATCTCACTGTTGAACCTTCCCCAAAATCCCAACAAAAATCCCAAAACAAGAACTATACTGTACTCTATATTTTCAAAATCTCAACCCTACCTTTTACAGCCAATACAAAGTAATTAAATGCAAACTCCTAAACACAAGATCTCTTTTGTCCATATCCATTCTATAAAACAGTCTTATTGCTCATCATAAAACAGATTCATTCTCTCAAACATAAACAATGCAAAGTTAATATTAAGAATGAACATACACTGATCTCAGTTATGGGACAGTTTGTCACCAATTATGAGGTCCTCTGTCGATGTCTTTTAATTTTTTCCTGGGACTTTTTCCCTTTAACCTTTTATTTTATGACATTGATAATGCTTTTGGATTAGATGTCATTGTCTGTTTTGTTCAACCACCTGATCAATTATTAACAATTATAAACAGATTATTAATTAAAAGTCATCCACACACTTGTTATTGTGTTATTGTGTGTCCACAGGCAGGAAAGAGTACTACTAGTACATATGACTCAAATGGATTCTGGTTACACACATTTGCATCTGTCGGCTTCATCTTATTATTCATGTTGAATAGTTAAAGAGAGGCGAGACGCTGTGGTTTTTAAATTTCAACAGGCTTTTCATGTGATGGCTTATTCAAATTGACTCTGCATGTTCTCACCTTACCATACCTTTGGATTACTGAAGAGCTGAAGCCATCAGGGGAAATCGACTATGTGTACACTCTCAAAACCTCTTTAAGACTATTTTTATTTTATTGCGTTTACAACTTTTTTGTGTCTGATGTCATTGCAGGTTCAGACCATATCAATACAGCCTGTGTGAAATATTACAACTGTTTCAGATTTTTAATATGAAATAACATGGGTCTTCCAATCATGCATCATTATCATTATCTGAGCATCCTATCATCCAATTACACCAGTAGAGAAGTCCCAAAGAGAGTTGCAGCTTTGATAAACAATGATTATGTCACTCGCAAAGACAAAATGATGAACAAGATTGAAACTGGAATAAGTAATCTACAACAAGCTTGTATCCTAAATCATAATGCAGGTCTACAGCAAATCAGGGTTCCATCTCTTTGTTGTTTTGCGCAACCAGTTTCTGTAATTAGTCTGTTGCACAAATTTTGGGCGAACTTTGCAGGTCTGCCAAGGTTTTACACCCACATGCAGAATAATTTTTTTAACCTCAAAAAAAAAAAAAAAAAAAGAAAGAAGAAAGAAAAGAAACTAAGCTCTGATTGTATCCCACATCTCCCCCTACACATTATTATACCGTATTATTCCACACGTAGTAACTATGCAGTTATTTCCTTGTAGAGAACAATGAAGTGAACTCATTATCAGAATGATGCTCCTAACATTATTTTTGATACCTTTATTCACAGTGCCACTGCCACGTTAAAGATTGGTTGTATGCTATTCAGGATGTATTGTGATATTCATTGAACAGAGTGTGTATAAGGTATAATAGTTTGTGTCATAAATCCGTACAGCGGTACAACATGGCAGCTGCATTATGTAGTCATTTCACACACAGCCCTTAAATATTCTTTCAAGAACATCCTTGAAAGTGTCTAATAGGCATTAGGCTACATTGTTTATAAACAAACACTACTTTGCAATTTCAGCTTAACTTTTCAATCTTAAACAGTAATTGATGTTTTAAATTTGGTGACTCTGGAACACGTTTAGTCAGAGAATGTTGGGGCTCACATGCATCCCTCTCCATAGTTCATTCATCTATATAAAGAAATGGTGCCCTTCAGAAATCCCACCACCACCCCTTCCACCTCTGGACTTCACCTCTGGGGGTCAGGAAAGGAAATAAGTTGTTGTTCACCACTTCCGATATCTCAGTTGTAGGCATTATCTGTGGGTAATGATGAAGTTGGAGTCTACATTCTTAAGCATTGTTAAAATAATGAGCTGAGTGTGATTTGCCAAGCTGAACTGTACCCTTTTTGGTTTCGATGGACTGCACAGATGCCTATCGAGATGGATCCGCTGACAGTCTTGCACCCAATTCGTGCTTTGTTTTAAACTCACTACTAACACAGCACACAACAGGTCAAAGAAATTATTTGCTGCATGACCAGCTGAAACAAAAACAAAGCCCATAGCAAGACAGAAATGGAGAAAGCTATGCCTCACCAGGCAAGAGATACAAAGGCACTGAATTCAGAACACTTATCTTGCTGTCAGATTGTGACCTCTTTCTCTCCTTACCTTGACATCCCTGCTGTTGGGTTTATCATGACTGAGAATTTCACTAGTATTGCATGTGGTTTCTGTCTCAGGTGATAGTTTA
Organism: Arrhamphus sclerolepis; assembly: GCA_037176975.1. Lineage (NCBI taxonomy): Eukaryota > Metazoa > Chordata > Actinopteri > Beloniformes > Hemiramphidae > Arrhamphus > Arrhamphus sclerolepis. The sequence continues at coordinate 30,975 of JBAMYA010024222.1, read as the reverse complement.
AACTGGGAACAACACTGGGCATCTCAGAAATGAACCCTATGTCATCCTGCGTCCTTGTCTGTATTGCTGCACAATTGATAACCATATATGCAACCATGCAGGTAATTGTCATTAAGTAAACCTCTATATTCCCTGTGTTGGACTGGCGACCTATCCAGAGTGTAGTCCTGACCCACCCGAAGACAGCTGAGATAGGCGCCAGCAGACTCCCGTGACTCTGCACAGGAATAAACAGGTATAGATAACGAATGGGTTGATGGATAAATCTTTATATTTTGGTTTATTTATGACGATTGTAAACTATAACTCAAAAACATGTTACTGTTTACTTTTAATTTAAAGTTGTTTAGAGACTGAATTACTCTTTTGCTCAGTCTGTTACAATAGAAAATAGAATTTAAAATAATTTGAAGTGAAACAGCACCCCTCTTGATTGTAATAGCAGGCCCATGTTAGCCTTACTGTGTGGTCAAAAATGGTATTGCGACATCCCCCTGCCAACAACAGGTGCAGCTCATGTAATCCAGACGTAGTTGAAGGAATATAGAGTTGATTTTTTTGCTATTAAAGGCCTATTAAGAAATTATGTGTTTTATTTTGAATAAAGTTATAATTCTATAGTTTTGCATCATAGTAGACAAAGTTACTCTGTCATAATTTTAATTGTGTTGGCTGTGCTTCCTATAATAGTTGTCGGATCCTTTAAAATAAGTTTTTAATTTTAGTCAGAGAGAACTGAATTTTACCAGTTTTGCACTAGCTTTTCAGATCACCCAGTGACTGTGTGTGGTTTTGTGGATGGCTCTGTGCAGGTCTTCTTTTGCTTGTTGGGCATCATCGTTTCCAACAACACACTGGGCTTTGTGCTAAAATGCATGTGTGTACTACCAGGACATATTGCATCCATGCATGCGCTCTAGTCGCTTCAGCACAGTGGGGAAGTTAGAGGAGGGCCTCGTAGCTATTCATCAGTCTTTCAGGTTTTTGCTGCTGGGCGCAGCTATTGCAAATCTGATTGGTAGACACTACAAAATGTTAGTGGAGAGGATATGCCTCATTGGTTTAGAAAAGATTTAGGGGAGGGTTGGAAATGAAGGATAAAGCTGATGCTGTGTGTGTGTGTGTGTGTGAGATTTCTTTTATTGAGACTAAGGTTTTCTACAGATAAGCTGTCATTTTGATTTGGTTTATCAACAGTTATTTTGAAGAAATGTGATCTGCTTTGTGTCTGCTTTTTATCACGTTATATGTAACTATGAATCTCTGGCGATAAGTATTAGCTTACATATCTTTGTATGCGCGCGTCTGTGTGTGAGTACGTATCTTGGGCGTGCCTTTCATCATGACTTTTTAAGTAGTAGGGCACTTTAAATGGAAATGTACTTGACATTTAGGAGGAGATGTAATCAGTGCCCATTAGAAGGCAGCTGATTTCCTCTTCAGAGCTCACTCACACCAGCTCTCTCCCACTGCTTCTCTCTGCTTCACTCCTTTTTCCATCTTATCACAGCATGTCATTTCTTTTTCACACTTTTGATTTATTTCTATTTCGTCTACATTCTGATGCCTGGCCCTTCTCTCTCCCTCTCAATTTAATTTACCTGTATACAGTCTAACCCTTTCTCTCCTCCTCCTACTACTCTGTCTTTCCCCATCAGTGCATTGTAGTTCAAGAATAGATGTCTGATTTTATTTCAGCATTTTTCTGCTTTCATTTCATGTCATTATTGAGGCTTATTCTCACACAGATACCAGCAGCGCTATTGTACATTGGCAAGTCATGCAAAGTAGTGAATCACAGGAGAGAAGCTAAGTTTTTAGGTGGAGATAGAAATATAACACATAAACATATCCAGGATGATTATTAAAACCACTTCTCTTCATGTCACTGAGTCATTTGGTGAAATATATGATACAAAAAGTGGTTTATCTGTTATCAAATAATCTGTTTTTATTTCTCTTTGGCATGATCCTAGTTTTATTCTAGTCTATTGCACTTGTATTTTAGATTTACTTCAAGAATATAAAGCTATTTCCAAATTCGCTGTGTCGAAATGAACAAAATAACAAGTGCCCAGTTAATTTATCAAGCATTTTATTTCAGTCAGTTTTACAATATTACTATGTTCACATTTAGTGTACAGGTATGGAAAAAAGAAAGTATATTGAGGATCCGACCAGATACTTTACTGTGACTGTCCTTTGTATTTGGTAAAATTTCCAAAAACATTAGGTCAGTTGTTTTTTCTGCACAGTTACAAGCATGTTTCTGTGCATCACAGATATCACCCATGCTACACCAATACTTCATGTAAGATACCCTGGGTTGTTTATGTTGCTGTTGTTTTTATCTTGTTTTAGCTATTATTTATTTGCAAATGTCAAGTTTTGTTTTTTTAAATGAAGGCCAGGATTCTGAAAATTTTAGGAGGGGAACAGTCTAGACCTGTGGCATGAATGGTTTATCTACATTTCCAATGCCAAACAGCTTATTTTTCTTTTTTGCTGTCACTATTGATTCAACCACGATGGCTGACTGACAGCAAATACTGTTTAAAGAATGTGGCGCCATCCCACAGCAGCGTGTGACCAGCATAAGGAGGTTGTGGCTGTGTATGGTTCTTAGACTTGCTACTGAGGCCTGTTTGTTAAATAAATACATTTAAAATTTTAAATTGTCAATATGACTGGTTTCTTCAGACTTCATCATCTAATGCATCAAAAAAGAAAAAACAAACAAACAAACAAGAGTCAACAGCAAAACAAAACAAAACAAAACAAAACAAAACAGCTGTTGGCAGAGCTTTCATATGTACAACCTGCATTACTGTCTACGCTCTGCTGCTCATCCCACAAATGCATGTTCTTTACAAATATGGCACCGTAAGGGAAATAAGAGGCTTTCCAACAGTCTAAGATTTATTGCCAAGCAGCTATGTTACAACAAAGAAATAAGCTATCAAACACAAATTTCCATTCTTTCTTTTGCTTAATTTACTTGCAAACATGCTTGGGACCGTTGCACTCGTGCACATCTAAACTTTGTATATTTTTTAGCTGTCGGATAACCTCACATAAACTCTAAACCAGTGTTTCTCAATCCTGGTCCTCAAGTACCACTGCTGTGCATGTTTGTTTTTTCTAACACACCTGGACCAATTTACATCACTGATGGGCTTGTTTGTGACTTTCATGCTAAGTGAATGGGGTGACCCATTCATGTGTATCAGGTCTGTTGGTACAGGTAAAGACCCCAAACATGCAGGTCAGTGGTACTTGACAGTTGCGTTGCCATGGATGCTCAGCGGTGCCAAATGTTGAACGAGGCTCTGCAATCCAAACACACACAAAACGTTTGAAGAAGTCTGGAAAATTACAACTAATGAGCAGAGTTGAGTTGGTAATTCTTAGCTTTGCTTACAGATGACAATGTTTGGTAAAATCAATGAAAATAATTTCCATAAATCCCTTCAGTAATTTCAGCTAAATAGGGTAATTGTCTTAAAAGAAATGATTAAAAAAAATTTGAATTTTCATTGCATCTTTAATTACTTTGATTTTTCTGTCCAGTGATCCAAAAGCAGATATATTAGGATACAGATATATGACATTTGAAAGCTATAAATCCTCCACTCCATCCACTTTTGAGATGCTGTAGTATTCCTTCTTTCATGTTTTGCATTTATCTTAGAATTGTGCCTTTTAAGTGGATTCTATTTTCCTCTCTGGGCATTTCAATTCATTAAATTGGAGTGAATCAAAGGACTGAAGATTTACTGATGGAGGGGGGAAGAGGTGTATAAAATATTTCCAGTCATTATTATTCCAAATAATCAAATAATGATCCAAGTTGAATCACTGCAATAAAGATGCAGCTCAACTTTAATGATGAATGACTCTTTTGATGAAAGCTACATTTCAGGAGGTGGTATGTTTCACAGGTTTTGTCAGGTGGTCTGCATCCCGGAAACCATGCACATGTGCATTCAGCTCACAGCAGTGCTTTTTGCTGCAGTTCTTTTTGTTTTGTTGTTGGGAGCAATTGCAATATTGCTTTATAGGGACAGCTGTGAGGGCTCTGGCCCAGATATAGCTTTCCGTCTTATCTCACTACTAACACAGATTTTCATAAATTTGGAAGCAACTGCTGCTCTTCTTTATTATCATTACGAACATAATGGAAACTCATACTGGACTGAAATTGAATGAATGCACATGGATTAGGTAAATAATTTGAATAAATTAGGCGCAGATCACTTCCAAACACAATTGATTAGGCTATTGATCTGTTTCATGTTATCTTTGGCTGGCCCAACTGGCTTTTATATTTGTAAAGGGAATACTCCACAGTGCCCATTGATCATCAGTGACATCACATTGTAAGTACTTACACTACCTTCAATTTCAAGCTACGGTTATTAGTGTTATTGGTTGATGTCCCCCCCAAACTGTCTTCATTTAATCAGGATGATTTATTAACAAACAGAAGCCTGATTTCTTAATTTTGCAGTCATTTGTGTTTTTCTCTAAGTCATCACAATGTCTGAAGTGTGCAGTGATTGGAATAAACCGTGTTTCTTTTTCAGTAACGGGCAATCTAACTAAGTACTATTTTCAGCGTTACAACACCATTACCAACAATTAAAGGGGGGGCGTTACAAACTAAAGCAACTCATTGAAGCTCTTGTCATCCGACTTGGCTCTCTGCTGCAGGAGCTGCAAACCTGTTTTTTTTTTCCTTAGGGGAGGGAGTGTAGAAGGAACCACATCAGTGATGATGATTGGCTAAGGTAGAGTAAGCTTTCATGGTAAGCCAATCAGAGGCAGTTTACACACAACAGCAGCTGCACACACCCGGTCTAGCAGAAGTAAACTGCGGCAATGGTAAATCTGAAGGGACAGTTGGCATTTTCAAAGTAGAAGTACAGCCACTGTTATATTCTCCTTGAGGTAAAAGGCAAGAACATACATGTGAATTGTACATTATGTCCCGGAGCGCAATGTTTGTCCACATCCGTTATAAGAAACTCTAATGAAGCATCTCTTAATGGCACATTCTTCTACAAAACTAGTGGCCAAAAACATCATTGTTGATGATGATGGCAGGCCAGGGGTTCGTCTCAAGAAGTGGGTGATGTTGAACCGGAACTCAGGGAAACTCTGATTTTTCTGTTTCACAAAGCATGGTTGCTGAACTCTGAACCAGAGAGTTCAGTTGAGCCGATTTCAGAAACTGAGGTAACTGATACTTGGAGTCTGTTACCATGGCAACTGACTCTCTGAACTAAAGCTGGTCAGGAGCAGTTTCACTTCAACATACCCGTCTTTCTCCTCCCTGCTGCATTTTTTTGTGAGGGTAGTTCACGTTAGCTACCCAAGGGTAGCTTGGGGAGAACATGCAAACTCCACACAGAAAGGCACTTTCGCCAACCCCATGATGATGACATGGAGGAGTGACCACGCCCCCAGTACCCACAGCGCCCCCAGCAGGAATTGATCCCAGGACCTTTTAGCTGTGAGGTGGCTGCGCTACCAGCTGCACCACTGTGCACCCTAAATGTCTGCTTTTTAAGTATTCATAGTACATCCATGTTTAGAAATTTTGTGTGCAGTCATGTGTAAAAGAAAGTATACACTTTCTGAAATTTACTTATTAGGACATAAGCATTGCACAGTCTTGAGGTGAATTTACTGAGACACCAACACCTTGGAAGATTGCAACAATTTTGAAGACCTGACCCTCAAATGCAGATAAGCCAATGGCTGTTGAGTGTTATACATGGTGTAATACTCATCTTTGGCTTAAAGCTGTATAGAAAAAAAAAAAAAACTTTGGAAATTCTGACGTTAAGTGATCCTGGATGTTGTAATCTGCGATTGCGATGACCGTATAATGAGGCTTCTATTTCTATCGTGATGTGTAAACCCTCATCTCTAAATTAACCTCAATGAAATGTGGTTCTTGTGTCCAAATTATACTTGAAACATTTTGGAACAAGGTTTTCACACAGCCTGTGTAAAATAGTAAACAATGGCGATAACTTGGAGCTAATTAAATTCTTTCTCAAAGATAGTTGATAATGTCTTTCCTCTTTGTCATTGTGTTAACATTCACCAGAATGCTCCAGTCTAGCTAACTGTCATATTTGTTATGTAGCTGTTATCCCTGTTGTATATGCGTATATGCGAGTGTTAGGATTTAATATTAGTGTTGGTGTTCTCTTGTTGTCCACTTTCACCCAGTTTTGAGGATGAGGCCGGCTCGGGCTACAAATGGGTCGCCTGACTCCATAAACATCATCTCCAGTCTAACTTTGGCACACTTTCCTCTGATAGACTGGAAATGGGGAGCTCTAAAATTCCTTTGCCATTTAGCCCTATGCTGCTCAGGCACCTGGGAAGTCCTAGCAACTTCCTTGTGTATGAGCAAACCAATCTCTCCAGCTTTTCTACCTTTGAGAACTGGGGCCTCGTACAGGGTGAGTGGACACAAACTACATGCACTACACTACATTACATGCACCAAAGCTTCAGCTTTGGTGCATGTAATTTGGCCGATCTGGTGATCTGGTGGAACTGAACGATTTTTGGATGAGTCTTTTGCCTTTCCAGTAAGGATTCCTCTGGTCCTCCACCAGGACGTTGGTATCGCATAACACAAAGAAGTCTTGGGTGTAAAACTAAGTTCTTTTTGAAAGTTCATTTTACATCACTCTTTGAATCAAAACAACAAACAGTCATACTTTTAGTTGAAGGATGCTCATAGGAGAGCTTGAATGATAAAAATGATGGAAACAGTTGGGAGAATAAATCACATTAATTAATAATAAGCAGCAGAGAGGTGAGTGCATGTCAGAATCTCAAAATTCTTCAGAGAGTGTGTGAATGCTTTGTTAGATTTCATGTTGGGGGTTAGGAGGGGTTTTAAGGGAAGTAACTAACTAAATATGAGTAGGGATAACAAACAAAAAAGGAAGGGTAAAGCTCCTCTGTTCTTTTCTGAAATAACAGGATTAAATCAGTGGATAACAGTGGTCTTTGAATATGTAAGCTAATAAGAAATAAGGGAAAACATCTTTGCACATTTTACCACATACTAAGTGTGATACCTGCAAAAAATTGGCTCTACTTTTTCATCTAGCTCTGGTTGTTGAGTAAGTGACTTCACTAATATGTTCTTAAACTCTTCTTAAATCTCTAGTTTTGAATTTGGAATTTTCCTTCGGGGATTAATAAAGTTGTATCTATCTATCTATATCTATTAAACATGAGGCAGTTTACCAGATAATAGGGAGGCAAAATAATTCAAACAATGGAGATGATGTACTTTTTATTCTGCCATTTCTATTTATTTAATTTTGTTCTTTTGCCAGTAACCTTTTTCTTCCAGCTGTACTTGGATTTTATCTGTGAACTTCCTTGTTTGTGCTTGTTGATATGTGGTTGTAGGTTGATTTTAGAGATAACTGTTAACAAAAACTGCCTTTGTGGTGGCAGAGACATGCTATTTAGGCTAACTGGTAGCACAGAATAATATATAGGTGTCATTTACATTAACTATATTGTAAATTGATGTGTATTAGTAATTCTAGAAATAATAAAAGTAATAACTTGTTGTTGTTGTTCTTGTGATAATGAAGTCAGAGATGGTGACCAACGATCACATCACTGACACAACATCACATGTTCTAAACTTTGAATTTTGGTAGATACATATTTTACATTTCCCTCAGTTTATTGGACTGAGCAATGACCATAATTTCACATCCATATTATATCCTACCAGAGCTTTTGCAGCATTAACTAAACAGGCTCTGGGTTTGAAAAGAGTAGAAGGACACACAGTTGGTTTGAGGGAGAAACCTAAGTAAGTTTTGTGTTATAAAAGGTATGTGGGCTTTGCACCCAACCTCTGCAGTGGTGTAGGGGAAAGCTAATTTGTACATGAATCTTTAATTATAAAAAGAATATTGTCTTATGAATATAGTCAGATGGAATAGTGCTTTGCATTTAAAAATGTAAAATGTTTATCTGTAATATTGAATATGTATGATGTAAAATTTGCACTGGCTGATTCCTTTTTGTTTTTGACCATTCATGGATGTAAACACAAAACAGACACATAATTGGCCTTTAAGTTGATTTGGTGGGATTTTTATCCAGCAATTATCTTTGAAGGAATCTAGCAGACAACATTAGCATTCAGATGGAGTCATGTTTCTGGTCACCTGGCAAATTAAAAGCTAATAATCCCTGGTCTATTTTTGGTCTCTACCAACCCCTGAAGGGAATATGTGGCTCTTGTACTGATAAATTCTCAATGATGCTCACAGGTTTGTTTTTTTTTTTTTAAGCTTTTTGCTGGAAACAGCTGCCTGATTCAGTAGCAATGATGTTGATGAGAGCAGAGTGGCAGAACCTTGAACGGTTGCAGATGGTAAAACCAAGACAATAATGTCTAGATGTTAAATGCTCCATAGATTTTGTGGGATCGTGTTCATGAAAAATATTGAAGTCAGTTATATTCCGAAGTACTTGTGTCATTGTAAGAACGTATGTACACACAAACAGACAGACGCTGTCTGTGCTGTGATTCACATTCCTAAAAAAAGCCTAAAATCAGGCTTTTCATCTGGAGTGACAAAGGAACTGATCAACTAAAAGACTGCTTTAAACTGACAGACTGGGACCTGTTTCTTGATACCTGTGACTGTGATTTTAACATGCTGACTCCCTACATTTTATTTTGTGAGGGCACAGTAACACAGACGAAACAGATAACTATTCACCCAAACAATAAAAAAAAACAAGGAACATGAAGATCTGCCAGTTGGAGTTGGAGAAAGAGTTTAGAAGGATGGCCAAGCCTTCAAAATTCAACAAGAGCAGGATGGAGCAAAAAGTAACATCTGGCAATGCAAGGGAGCATGGCAGGGTCTGAATATCATGATGGACAGAGCCCCCAAACCTGTAGTGGACAGCTGTCCAGATCCTGCTCCATTTGCACAGCAGGTCAACACCTTCTTTGCCTGGTTCAACAGACACAGCACTCCATCCAACTTTGAATGCTCAACCTCCATCTCCTCTCTCCCAGCTATCACCATCAGCTAGCAGCAGGTGACCTCCATCCTTCAGAGAATCAAACCACATAAGGCCTCTGACCCTGACAAGCTCGGAGACAGGACACTTTAGGACTGCTCCGCTCAGCCAGGGCAATCTTATTTATGGACTTCTTTGCTTTTAACACTGATGACACCCTGATGTATGCTCTTTTAGAGCTCTAAGTTTATGGATCAGAAACATCTTAAATGATAGGCCACAACAGATTCTTTTGGATGCTTTTAAATCGAACAAACTGATTTTAAACATGTTTGCCCCAAGGTTATGTTTTATCTCCTGTTCCCTTCTCTGTTTATGCAAACATCAACACCTGTGACAGTGAGTGGATGAACCTTTTTAAATACGCAGAGAACATGGCCCTGGTGGCTCACCTGATTGACACCACTGCTCTTGATCGGTGCCAGTAGGCTGTTAAAAACATGGCCCAGACTTTTAACCTGTTCTCTCTTGAGTTAAATATCTCAAAATCTAAAGAACTGTGTTGCAGCGTAGAAGAGGGTCAGCAACCGCCCAGCATCCTGGGTCAGCTTGTAAAGCAGGTTGAGTCTTTTAAATACCTTGGGACTGACCTGGACAGCAGTCTCTCCTTGTCCCAGTAAACTGAACCATTTTCAAAAGACATAACAGTGCCCCTTCGTACTGAGGAAATTAAGGATTTTCAATGTCAGCACATTTTTTTAAAACTCTGGTTTACCAGTCTCTCATCGAATCAATACTCACCTTCAATATCTCCTCCTGGTACAGCATCCTCTCATCCAAACACAAAGCAAAATTCTCCCGCACAGTTAACCAGGGCAGCAAATCATTGGAGCACCACAAACCCTCATCTCAAAAATGTATAGCTGGTCTGTGACCAGGAAGGCCACCCTGATCACAGAGGACCAGTCTCACCCACTTCACCACTGCTTCCGGATGCTGCCGTCAGGCAAACACTACAAGGTTCCACTGGCTGGTTCACACATTTTTTGATTTTTAGTATGATTGGAGGACTGCACATTAATGTTCTGTTTTTAATGTTTCTGAATGAGCCTGTCAAAGAGAAATTTCTGTCAAGATAAATAACATAAGGTCGGTTAGTTTCTTTAATAAAAGAATACAGTATATAGACCTGTTCTACATGCCAATCAGGAGATTGGCCTTCCATAATAACTCCTCTGAGTTTCTGGTGCCTGAGGTGTATGTATATTTTAGAGCTTTGTAGGCCCAAGTGTATCTAAAATGAAGATTGCATTGTTTCTGGATTGTGTTCACAAATAGTTTCTTCTTTACATGATACAGCTTTAACTAGCATCTCTGGATTGTGTGGCGACACAGACGATGATTTTTGAAAGTGTTCTTGAGGCAAGGGCTCTTTTTTTTTTTTTTTTTTTTTTAGTGATCCCAATTTCAAAAAGTTAGGGGCACTAGCAAACGTTTAGAAGCACCAACCAGATTTTCAGGAGTTCCAACTGTTTATGTAATAGGCTTTATTTATTGTAATATGCTGACTTGGTGTTTGCATATATTCCTAATATAATCTCCAGAAGTTAAATATTGTTGGGATGACAGCATTAATCATTTAACAATTATATTACATACAAATTATCTTAAATATACATATACAATACATAGCTATGTTGCTACTGACTCTTGTTTTGATCTCCTGGTACCCCCAGGTGCTGACAATCAGGTGTCTAATTTCACTGAACATGTGGAGGAAGGTTGTAGAACACTTTGGTGCATCAATACAGTAACGTAACGTAATGGTGACATAGCGCCACCGTCCTTTTGTGTGGCACCACCATCATCATAATAATAATTTTTTCTTTGATAATTTTTTTCTTCCCACTTTAAGCACCAATCTACTTCCGTGCGACTTTTGTGAACTCATACCCTCTCTTCTGGTCTTTCTACCCACTCACTGCTATGAGGTGCATGTAGAACTGGCCAGATCTTCATTTACTGGGGTTAATGAGCCAAATCTACCAATTGAATCACACATCCGATGTCTCTAGCTCCTCTAGTTGCAAATGCAAATGAAATGGCGTGAGTGGACAGCAGCGTAGAGGAAATACAGCGGACTCAGGGAATTTTGCTGAATCAAGTGAGTTATGAACTCACTGACTCAGCGGGCAGCACCGGCGGAAACATCGCAGATTGATGTGGTTTTTCAGAGCTTCACTCCAGTCGTGAATAATAAGTTAACCCTCGCCAGCGTTAGGAAATGACATGCGTTTTCAAATTACCGTAACTCTTTGGTCATCAACGTAATTCCAGCAGATTCTAAAAGCTGAGAAGTACAGCTTTGCGCTGATATAATGAGTACATTACGGTACATTATTTTTGAGGTTTTGTACATTTTTCTGAGCATTTTTAAGGCTTGTTTTTTATTATTCATATAGTTTTTCTTACAGCTATTTAAAATAGTATTTCTTTTGTTGTCATATTTATTATTGTTTGTTGTCTTTATTTGTTACCTTAGTGCATTCCTAAATTGTTAATGTTGCATTTTGAATGGTTGTAATGCGGAGAGGGTAGTTAAACTATGTCTTGGTTCTTCAGACAAAATCATCCAGTCTACCAAAAAACACCAAACCAAAATCAACAGCACAAAATGACAAAGATCTAACAAAGGCTTCATGGGTGCAATCTACATACTCAGCTCTGCAGCTCATCCCACAAATAGATGTTCCTTACAAATTTGGTGTTATTTTAAAAGGGGAATAAACAGGCTTTCTAGTGGTATACATTCTATTGCTGAGAAGCATTGTTACAACAAAGAACTGATACATCAAGCACACATTTCTTTACGTTTTGTGCTTAGTTTACACATACACGTCCGACGCGTGCATACACTTTTATTTTGAAGTGATTTAAAAGCAGTATATATGTATTAATACGTTTCACAATGAAAGCCTACAAAGTAAAAAGGGTTCAATTAAATAAGAAGAAATACAATTATATTATAATTTGATACAATACAGGAAGTGTATAAGTTTTACATACTATGTTTTGGATTTATTGAAAACTTAAATGTAACAGCTACTATACTATTTTTCTGTCCAGTTCTATGGAATATGTGCATTTAATTGAAGTGAGTTTGTTGAAAACATAGTGGTAATAAAAACATTTCTACCTCTGTCAAGGACCTGGTACCCCTAAGCAGCTGAAGTAAATAAAGGCCTTGGTCTTTATTTTTGAGGAAATATGGGATGCATATAAAGAAGTAAAAAATAAGATGAATGGTGTCTAACCAGTTGAAACAAAATGCCAGTATGTGAAAAGCTGGGTTTTTGCTGAAGGCATAATTGACAAGTGTAAGTAGCCCCTACACTCCCCTCCACCCCTGGCACAAATTCACTGAACCTTTTTAGAAGAAAAGATTTGGGGGCTCTTTCTGTAGAAAGTGCTCCGTAATTATAGCATTATACAGAGAACAATAGCATTCCTTTAAATACAGGCAGCATGTGAGTGGCTTTTACTGGTTGTGATTAGAGAGAAGAAGAATGTCATTTTGGTCATTTAAATGGACACTTTTGTTGCAATGCAAAGTTTTTCATTCCTAAAAGCCAGTGCATCAGAAGATGGAGAGGAAGATAATGAGATAGAAGGGGTAGTGGTATAAAGAGCTTTTACTGGAAGCCTGACATACAGAGAGGAAGCACAATCAAAACTGAGAGGTGAGTGAAAGACTGACCGTAAAAAAGCAGGGAGAAACAAGCTTTCATTTAGTCCATCTTTCATTAGAGTTTCTTAGTATGACGACCAAAGAAATAAAACAAACAAACAAAAAAGAAACATATATATTTTTCTGTGGTTTTTTGTTACTTTTTAGCAAAAACCAGTATGATTAATCAACATAACGCAATGAAGCAATTAGGCAATATCTGATCTAAGGGCTGATGCAGTAGTGATCCATAATGATTTACGCTGGCCAGTTTATTGTAGTTTAGAGTTGTGGCTCTGATATTCTCATGAGAGATGACTTCAGGCTTTAAAGAGACCTCAGACACGTGTAAACTGCCAACTTTCATGTGCCACGTCATTCTATGACTTTAACAAACTCAAACAAGCTTTAGACATCTTTCGAATTTGCAGGGAACTTTTACATTTTATGGCTTTCTTTTGGATTGATGTCCTGATCCGAGACTCAGACAGCATTCTGGAATAAAGCAAAATTCTCCTAAAAAAAAATCAAACAGCAAAGAAATGGAATGGCTCGAGGAATAAGTTATTGTCAAACAAAACAAACAAAAAAAAAAACTGCTCTGGTCTGTTTCTTTTGGAGTTTAGTTTATATTAAAGGAAATAATACCTTATTAGATTAAAATCTTAAAAATGATCATTAAAACTAATGGTGTCATTGTATTTCTAATAATGCCCTCAGGTATAATGCAAAACATGACCAGGTGGCTGTTTTGACCCTCAAAATCACAAATATTGCCATACATTGTTTAAACAGACCACCATGTGGCAAACATGGCAAACTGTGCTAACAGCAGCAGTCCTTTCACGCAGCCACTGAAACATTGGAGACGGCAGGTCTGCTGTGAAGGCCGGCGGGATGACTGGGTGCAGGTCTCAGCACAGTTCTACTTGGAACAGTCCTGAAATGATACTCCGAGTGTGGCTTGGCTTCTTCAACCAGACGGCGGGGGATGGCAGGCAGGATGCCAGCCACTGCTAGGTCTCGGCTTCTGCTGTGGTTGCCGGGCGGCCAGTGGGGTGTTTCGTTGTGTGGTGCTCATAACGATAAATGATAAATGATCATCTTTTATGAGATCAGAGGCGCAAAACATGTGGTGTATGTATAGCATGCTAAAATCTCCTTCCAGAATGCAAAATAAGCTGGACTTGTTTGAGACCCTAGTTTGCAGGAACAAGATCCTACATTAATATAACATAACTCTTATAACCTAATGTTCAATAGGCAGTGCACATTATTATCAGAATACACTTGCCTGTACCAGAATCTTCTTATTTTGTGGAAATGTCTCACCCTGCAATTGTTGGTCGTTGTTGATGTAAAACAAACATACTACTTGAGACATAGCAAAGATTAAAAAAAAGATGGCTTTATTAAGTGAGTGATGCTTTCATTGAGCAGCTGAACTAATGCAGTATTTTCTAGCATCATTTTCCTTGCAACGACTAGACACAGTGAGAAATAAAGTACGCCCTCTGATTTCAAATGTTTTATGTTCATTAATGAAACACACATATAAATACCTGTGGCCTGCTTTCCTACAAAATAACTGAAGAGTGTGAGCGAATGCTTCCACGCAAATGCACAAAATCTCGTTTTAGTTGTGTGTAGCGGTTTGTAAGGTGTCCACACGCAAGTTATTATTATTTTTTTTTAAATGATCTAGTGGCACCGTGTTGGAATTTTCTAGATCACACAGGTACGTTTACAAATTGTTGTTTTTCATCTTAGACATTTTGACACATCACTGGAGATATAAATAATACGATTAATGCTGGCTGAATAACACTTAGCTGCTTCATTGTCAAATCTCTAGTATTGTATATGCTGTTTCAATGTCACAAGGATGTGGATTACTAAAACACGTGTAGGTAAAAGCCCTCATCCATCACTTCTGTGTCACCCCTCTTCCCCCAAGTTACATATCTTCAGTGTAAAAATGTAAGACGGAAATTGCTGATAAAGTTATCTTATGTTGACATGTGTGACTTAGCGTTCACATGTGGTCTAAATATACTCTCCTAAAAAGCAGGTCTAATCAGATGTGATAAATTCCCCAGCAAACAGTCTTCTTCAACTGGATACAGAAAAAAAAAGAAGAAAATGTGTTCAGATCTCAGACACTAATTAATAGTTGCTTAAAAACCTTATGGAAAAATGTGTAAAAATGTCAGCGTTACTGATGTCTCTTGTCCAACATCTTCGGGAGTCCCTTAAACTGTTGTGACAACTGAGGACACTCAGAGATCACAGCTAGTAAATTTTACAGATCTGTACACCAGAATGGGAATTGCATTCCTCAACCAGTCGAGCAACTGGGATTTGTGACAATAATAAATCATAAACAGTTCGGCCTTATACTGGGCAGAACGATTAATGCTTACATTATCATAGTTGTGTGTTTTTATGTGAAGAATGTTTAGTCTTGGTTTTCTAAATACAGTCTGATTCTCAACACTTCCTTTATTCCTCTCCATTCATCCTACTCTATCATTTTGCTAATTACATACTTCTTATACTTTCCCTTCCTTCATGCCCCCCCTGCAAACACACACACACACACACACACCACACACACACACTCTGGACTTCATTATCCCTGTACTTACTCATCCCAAGCCACGCTAATGTGCCCCCTCCACTCTAACACACTTGCGCCTACACACACACACACACCTTAACTCGCACTAACGCAGACCATTCAGCTCCGCCAGCTTGTCGGAGTGTGACTGATTGATTACTACCCAGAAGGCTTGCCTTTGTTGATGTCAGAAACAGGACAGGTACCCCAGACCATAGGGAGCATGGGGAAGATTGATGTCTCTCTCTTGCTTCACCAGCCTCTTCTTTCCCTTGCTTTCTCTCTCCATTTTCATCACAACTCATTCACCTTTACACACATGCGCACTCATAAACCCCCAAGCATGCATCCTTTTTTCAGTTGTGCAGCCTTCTGCACATTCTTCTAATGGTCACTCATGAATATGTGTGTTGGGACAAACATGAAAAGTAAATGGGTACAAGTACCACTGTGCACTTTTTCTTTTTCTAGAGCCAAAACAAGTCCCTCAGTGGTGTTTGCACAAGTGTATATTCAAGCAATTCAGAAAGGACAAAGGAATGGAGTCTAATTTTTAGACGGTTGACCCTCAACACTGTTGACAACAGCGTCCAAGATTTACTTGTTTGGTTTCTTGCTCTATCACTCTCGTTTTCTCTTCCATTATAATTTTAAGTCTGTCTCTTTCCTGATGTCCTATTCAGCTCGGTGAGGTATTTCCATTGGTGATATGTGACAATGATGCACAGCTGTTGTAAAACATCAGTGAGATGGGGGTCCGAACTTACTTTGGTTGTGTTTGGCCAATAGCAGACCACAAAAGCTATGAGACTCCTCAACAGTAGACCAATATTCCTTCAAATTGAATCGAAAAATTATATTTTAATGTAAAAAAAAAGAAGAAGAAAAAAAAAGCTTATCTTTTACTTACAGAAACTTTGTCACACTGTATGCTACCTTACCTGATCTGGAGCCTGCCTATCCTTATGTTACGTCCCTCTGCATTTCTGCTGGCTGTGTTGCAATAATGCAGAGGGGTGGTGCTAATTGCCCTCATTGGCTTCACCTGGGAGGCTGAAGATGTAGCCTGTCTGAACTTCAGGAGGAGCTCACCATTCTAGGTGCTGATGTTGTTTTTTGGTGCTGGTTTGCTGGCTTTTAATTTAATAAACCTTTTACTTAACAAATGCCTGTGGTCAGTCTCCATTTTATGTTGCGGCCTTCGAGCCGGGTCGTAACATTGGAAAATATCAACTTTTAGGAACATTTTGACAAAATCATAACAATTGTACAGTTGATAGTTTTATAGAATTTCAACTTTCTGTTTATAAAATCACAAATTTTCAATTTAAATGAAGTTTTGACAAAAATTAGCAACTTTTTGCTGTAAAATCTTTTTCAAACAGGTGCTAAATCATGACTTTCTGACAGCTGCTCAACACCCTCACGGCTGTATTCCAGTTTTTGATGTCACCGCCCAATAAAACGCTTTCAAATGTCCTCAGAAGTGTTCCAGGTGGAAGTGTTTGATTCTCTTTGCTCGCTCTTGGGCTTGACGCGTGTTTGAGAAGATAATAGTACTCGCAAGATTTAACTGCTGCACCAGTGAAAAAAAACTCACAAAAGTGGTGATTACATCACATATGGTTTCATTCAACGTGCGCTTGAGTTTTCACTCATACTGTACAGTTACTGTAAATGTTTCGTCTCATCTTTCGTTAGTTTACTGGTTAAAATGTTACACGTGGAATCATCAGCATATCTGATGAAGGTTTTCCATTAGTTTTTGGAAACTTGTCAAAAATGTTTTGTTTTTTATTTATTTGACATGTTAAATATAATTTTGCCTAAAATAAATAAAGATCCAACTAATATATTTGTTCTGAAAAGCAGGATTTCTCAGCTGTTTATGTCAGAACTCAAGCCTTCACATCAAAACAGCAGAATTATGCTGAGGTAACCAATATGCAAAATGCAGTTTCTTTGTTTCTGCCTGCAGTTAGTGAAAGTCTTGAATCAAGGCAACTAGATTTCATTTTTTTGGTTCTTAAAGAAGGTGTTTCCATCTGCAAGGTTTCATCGGTTTATTTTGACTCACAGAGAGTTTTGAGTTCACAAGTTGGACTCATGAAAGTAACCAACCCCCTTGTCACCCCTGCGAGGACGTCGAGGACGTTTAAGACCACAAACCTTTTTACTTTTATATTCTGATGAAAACAGGTTTTGCTTTCAGTTCCAAACACTTAAGGAAACAGATTAGTAGATTTTACGTTGTTTCCAGCACAAATGCAGTTATTTTCTACCAGGTTATGTAGAATTTATATATATTTGTACAATGTTTAAACAGCATATTTGTAAGACAGCTTTTTCTCACTTTCTAATATAAAGGTCAAGAGTATCCTCCCATCACCTAGGGAGGTGATGCTGAAGCGACATTGAAAAACTAAACCTCACGCTTCTCACCTCTAGACTAGATTACTGTAATGTGTCATTGGCAGGAAGTCAAAGTCATTCTCTGATTAGCCTCCAGCTGCTGTTAGCCTTCACTGGCTAGTCACAGCTGCAGACTAGAGCAGGTTCATCTTAAACATGGCCTCATCGTAGCTATGCTGCTACAGGACTACACTTCAGGTGGACACCAACATGGTTGAGCGATGCCCCTCACCCCTCCGCTCTCTGTTTCCTTCAGCTCAATTCATACTTTTTAATTATAAGCACCTTGTAAACGGAACCACGTGCTCCATGATTGTGGTCGTTGTTCTTGTGCTGTTCGTCCCCTTCAAGGGGAGTTTTTACTTTCTACTATTTCTTTACATAGTAATTATTCATACTTGCTCAGAGGTCATGCTCTGTGTCTCTGAAAAAGCGCAGTACGAATAAAGTTGAAATGAATTGAACTGAACTCGATTTTGCTGGCATGAATCGAGGTGTGGATGGTCGTAAAATTGCCAAGGTAGGAGATTCACAGCTGTACTATATGTTTGATAGGAGAAACCTGGGACCACCCTCTCTGATTGGCTGGCTCTCTTGTGTGTAAAGGTCCCGTGCACTCATCATCCAGCAGACGTTTTATACATTTTTTTTTTCTCATCCTTGCAGACGCTCAGGTGGAATGCCAACTTTCTTTCTCTGCTCAGTTCTGCGGTATATTCTTCACGATGCACTGCTGGCACTAACAGTTGCAGCCTGGACGTGGTCTCTTGCTGTGCTTGTGCCCAGTTCTTCTCCTGCTGTCTTCTCAGCCTGATGTTGTAGGTTGTTGTGTGAATCAAAAACCAGCTACTGGTTTGTGTGTAGGTTTCCAGTACACTTCCATGTTCAGTGAGAGCCTCTACTTACTGGTGTTGTTTCCTTGTAGCAGCTCTGCTTTCCACTTCCTCCATTTTTTATTTCCAGTCAGTGAAACATACTCAAAAACCAAGAAAAGGAAGTCTGGCTGCCATGAATTCGGCTTATTGAGAATTACTATGGCCTTTGCGTGTCTGAGAATCTACACCAGTCTGCACTGGTGTAGATTCTCATCTACACTGAATGAGAGGACATTCAAAAATCTGATTTCCTGACATTTATTCGTTAAGTTATTTATGTTCTCATGTTAAAATGGAGTTCTGAGCAGGAAGGCGATATCTAATGATGAAATGGCCTCTTAGACAGGATGTATCAACTGCACAGTCTTGTGATGGTCAAGAAGATAATGTTAGAACGTAATATACGTCTTTTCTGTTAGTCTAACTTTAATCTAGTAAAAAGCACATTTTCTGCAGTTGCCAATGACTCCTGTGTTATAATTCTTGCTTGGTGCCTGTTTATATCTTATCTAATCTTGAGCTGTTGTTTGCACCAAAAGTGAATCTTCTGTGGATCATGAGTGCAGCTGGAGGATGTTTGCTGATTTTCATCATAATTGGCATAACAGTGTGCATACGTCACTGCAAACACAAATCATCAGGTAAGAGACTGTTGGATGTGTGTCGTTTGTCACATTTCCTGATGACCGCTTCATTGGGTCAGTGATTATCTTGAAATTTGCTTTTGCCACCAGCGAGCGACTCAAATGAACTGACAGTGTACGCCGACATCTCTAATGTTGCAGCTGAATGTGTGAGTGCACTTTTGGACCAGTTATGAAAGAAAAGGAAAACATGGTTTATTTATTTTTGCTATGCTGTTTCTAACTGCTTCTCTCTGTAATGCATGCACTGGCAAACCTGCAGGCGATTCAAGAGCCGTGCTCGTTGTATGACACCATACAAGATGGAAATGGCTCAGATATACGGAGGGTAAGAGAAAAAACGTTTGTGTGTTTGTTCCAGGTGAGAATGAATGTGTCTATACCTTATATAATTAAAAGTAATATTTCAAAATCCTTGCAATTGTAGTATATTTAACAGTAAACCACAATTAATTCATGAAAAAGATAAATGACCTACAATAAAGGTAAACAGAGGCTAATCAGAAGACCAGATTACAGCTCACAGAAGAAGCAGACAGAGACTGAAGGTTTTGTGGTTTGCTAGTGCCATATATTTATAGTGAATAACCCGAGAACCACCAATATTTACATTCAGTGACATTTATCCGAATGGCCATTCAGAAATTTATGCACGCTTAAGATCGGAAAATAAAAGTAAAAACTACATCTGACAGAGTGTAATTATAACTGGGCCCGAGACAGTCCAGGTGGGCGCCCATAGCTCCAGGCATGAGCCCGAAGCAGGTCAGGTGAGCGCCCTCGTCGCCTGGTGCGAAGCCGAGACAAGTCAGGAGGGCACCCTGGACCAGGAACTGATGAAGCCAGAATACGAACCCATGTGACCAGAACAGGAACTGACGTGACCAGAGCAGGGACTTGGACAGAGTGTGGTTTCACCTCCTTGGAAACAGAGGGTGTGTCGATCACCTCAGGAACAGAAGCACATGGTGGTTTGACCACCGCAGGAACAGGATGGGGCGCATCGACCACCTTGGTGACATGGAAGAAAGCCTCCATGCCAGGAACAGGATGCGCAGGCAGCAGAGTTCGGGGCGCCAGTGACACAGGCAGCTGAGTTCGGGTGCTGGCAGCAGCGCAGGCAGCTGGGACTGGGACTGGGACTGGGACCGAGGCTGAGGGAGTGAGGTCTGGGGCTGGTTAGCATCAGGGACCACTGCAGACTTTTGGGATCAGGGCTTCCTGCCCCTCTTCCTCCGCCTGGAAGATCTGACTCTGAAGACTTTTCGGGCCCTCAAACGGCGAGTACTGCCTGTACTCGTAATCGAGCCACTCATCCTCTCCGGAAGAACAGTCCCAGTCACACCAGTCAATGTCGTCCGCCCGGGGCATCGACTTCTCCACCTCCCGGCAGAAATACTCAAGAAGAGTGATGGTCTCTCCTGCTGGGTCCATTATGGCTGGTCCGTTCTGTCATGAGGTGTGGGGTTGTATGCAGGAGAGCAGGCGGAAGGCAGGAGTGATCCAAAACTGATATTTAATAACAAAAACCAAAAGCACTGCCAGAGCAGGAAAATACAAAAGAAATACAAAACTCACAGACAAAGCAAGGCAAAAAAAACCACAAACTAGCCATGAGCAGGAACACAGGTAGCAAACAGTACGGACCAACACAGGGCAGACAAAGACAGGACCTGAAATACACACAGGGGTAACGAGACACAGGTGAAACACATCAGGAGAACGAGGATCGGGAAAGTCAAACAGGACTTCAAACTAAAAGCAGGACCAAACCAGAGAAAAACCCGAAACCATGACATTGATTTACATAACATTGGTCAAAGTTAAACCTTTCTGACACCCTGCCTAGCTTAGAGTTAGTTAGCTTCCGTATAAGATGAAAGGCATCTTGACGTTTGTCCAATTAAGCTAAAAATAAAAAATAATAATAAACCTTTATGTTGTTTTGAGGTGAGGTGTAACAGGCCAGCTGAAAGCAGGAACCGTCACCACGTGTCGTGCCAGTCTTCTCATGCATGTTACCAAAGACTGGCGTCTAAAGTTATTCTGAAGAACATCAGTGAGCAGCTGGACGACCACTTCCTCCGTAAAGTTGAGCATTTTAACATGCTGACTGACGTTTGGAGCCGGTGGTCTTTAAACGGACTGCACTTTTTTTGAATTTCCACGTGTTTAAGAAGTGCTTCCTTTCAAAAAAAGAGCCAGTAGTTATTGTTTCTAAGATTCTTTTCTTATGTGTTTTCTTTTTTTTCTTGTTGTTGTTGTTGTTGTCACAGGTCCCTCCCCAGACCGTGTACGACCAGATCCAGCTCAGTCGAATGCGGGCGCCCTCAGTGTCACCGTATCAGGAGATTTCATAGACGGTGTGAAGCTTGAGTGGTAGTTTCTTCTGACCAAACAAATGTAGATAACAACCGTTTAAATGTAGATAACAACCGTTTACTAAGAATAAAACTTGAAAAGTGTGTAGTCCAAGAAAATATGCAGTAGATGTGATAAAGAGATTGTGTCATACTTCTGACAAGTCACTACAGAAAACTCGTCTTCTTTTTAGACTTTGAAATGTTTTTGCTTTATGAACATGTTTTTTTTTTGTTTTTTCCAAAGGCATTTACACTTACGCTTTTATTTCAGTATATATCTTGTGTCTTTGACACTTATGCAATCAAGCATGTTTCATTTTTCAGTTTTTGTTTTTTTTAAAAGGAGTGGTTTTCAATTCAAATTTAAGCTATTTAACAGTACACATCTTTTTTCCTCTCTGATTTTCTTATATTCTGAGCCAGAAAATCTTTATTTTTTTATTTATACCAATGTCTTAATTGTGTGTGTTTTCAGAGTTTTTTTTTTTTCTACATATCATACTTAGTCTGATTTGTAACCGTGAATCAGAAAACACACGGAGAGCTTTACCTGTACTGTCTTGCCAAACAGAATAGAAGATTGGGCTTTTGGAGATTTGCTCATTTTTTTTTGTTTTGTTTTAATCATATTGGAAAAGTTGTAGGATTTGAAAGTATAGAAATTGTCCATGCATCATTGTAAATATTGTAAATACAATTATGCTTTCAAATAACTTGTGCTTCTTGCTTTCATCTTTTACATGACGGCATATCGAGTTCATTTTATTTGTCCTGTTGTTTACCACTTGGCTTTTCCTCTTTCTGTCACCTGTATCGTGCAACACCCAGTTTAAGCTGCTGCTCTTTGATTTGACAGTGAGCATTTTAATTTTTGCTGAATTCAGTGAAGCACTTTATAAGGTACTTCTCAATTCTACAGTACTTCTTTTTCTAATAATGCCCAGTATTTTTTATCAGTTTTGTAAGTTAAACACAATTTTCTACAATCAGCACAGTCTGGACTCCATAGAGGGGGAGGAAGAGCAGACACATAACGGTTCATTAGTTATTTTATTGCCTCCACCAAGGAGGTTATGTTTTTGCTGGCATTGGTTTGTCTGTTTGTTTGTTTGCAACATAATTTTGGAGGTGATCCGCATCACTGTCTGGATCCAGGAATTTTTTAAAGGATTCTTTAAAGCCGAACAAGCACCCCCACGGGACATGGTCATGACAGTATTCTGGATACTAAGATCTGGAACATGAAAAAAGTTGGGGGTTATAATCTTTTTCAACACTGTGAGGTAACAAATGAAGATACAGACGTGCAACTAACACCAAACTGTAGCTGACAGTCTGCTGAAAAAGTCGTATGTTAACAGATTTTATGTATCTATAATAGTTATGGAGCTGGATCCAGAAGAAAACCGCCATTATGAAAATGCTGATTTTCGCGAATAACTATTGAACTAATAATGATATCAGTGTGATTCCAACTGCTAAGTGTATGTTTACATGGTCAAGGAATCCAATATAACAAAACAAATGTAGGAGTAATACTTTTGGGAGTAAGTCACAATCTGTGGGGGACCTGTGCTGCCTGGAGGAGGTCTGCGCTCTCCGAGTGCTTTTCAGGATACACTTTCATTTAGAAATTCTCCACACATTCTCTACTGGGAACCAGTCAGTAGTGAAGCGAGGTCAGTCCAGTAAGATAACAGCAGATGTTGAAATATGTCTGGATGTCCTCTTTGTCTTCTTTTGGCCACAGCCTGATCTATTCATAATGCCTCCGAGTCCACAGACGTCACATCACTAAACTTGATGAAAGCGATGTTGACGCCGCCTTTGTTTATTATTTATTTTCTCAGCCAGTGATGTTGCCAGATTTACCACTAGTTCCTGTCTTTTTTTTTTTTTTGAAGTGATTTTTTTTTTCCATAAAATCTCAAATATCTGGCTTTTTATTAAAGAAAAACAAAACAAAATAAATAATTTTGTTGTGAAATGGTGAATTTCATATTTCACACTCTTAAAAAAGTGATTTTTTTTTCTTAAAATCTCAAATTTCACAAGAAATGCAACCTTTATCATTTAAAATCATGATTTTGTACAAAAAATTGCAAATTCTTTTCTTGTAAAATCACAAATAAAAAAATGTAATATTTGTGAAATATATTTGTAAAAGTTTTTTGATAATTTCAACTTTTTGTCCTAAAAATATCAATTGTTTTTGCCATAGTCTCAAATTTCACAAAAATCGTGACCTTTATCCTAAAGTTGAGACTTTTGTGCTAAAATCACATATTTTAATACAAAATGAAAAATACAAAAAACTTTTGGTTAAAAAAAAAAAGCAAATTTGTAAATTGCAAAGTTTGAAAGGTCAAGACCTTTACAAGGTTTTGTTGGAAAATATCAACTCTTTACCATGTTTTCAAATAGAATTCCATCAGTCATAAAGTTGCAAATTTTTATATAATTTCAACTTTACATTATAAAGAAACAAAAACAAGTTTTTGCTGTAAAGCCTCTTTCAGATGTTTACTAAATCCCCATCCTTTTTGACATAAAGCAGCTGCTCTCCTCAGTTATTCCACAGACCTTGAGTTTGACACATGTGCTGTAACGTTTTGTCCTGATATTTCTACATGTAAATCCTAACCGTTGGTTTTATTTATTAATTTTATTATTATTATTATTTTTCTATTTCATGGATCGTTCCAGTTACTCCCTCAAGATTCACTGGTCTATTTAAGGTATAAAATCAGTATCTAAACTGAGCACAAAATCTAAGAAAATATGTACATAGTAGATTATTTCTTTATTGTAACAATGCTTCTTGACAATAAGTCTTATACTGTTGGAAAGCCTGGTTGCTTCCATCTTAAATGGAAGAACTGCATGCATCTGTGAGTATGCGCGTTGGTGAGTACGGTTAGCTGCGTAGGGTCAGCTGCGTACGGTTACCTGCGTACGGTTACCTGCGTACGGTTACCTGCGTACGGTTCTTCCACACTCTAAAGAGGCTCCCGTTTGTTAAATGGTCAAGATGTCTTTTTCCTTCAGACTTCAATCATCTGAACCACCAAAACAGGAGTCAACAAGAAAAAAAAAACCTTTCAAGGCTGCAAGTCACATCCTCCCAAACCTTCCATCTTCTGACCATCCTGGCGTTTACGTGCACCTGATGACTGGATGCCACTGTGGGATACCGGCTGGTGTGGCCGACCTGCAGTCCAACCCACTGACAATCCCATATTTATATATTTTTATACCAGATATATATATATATTTTTGTGCCTCTCTGTCCTTCATCCTCATGTCTTCCTTTACCCAGCTGGCTATCAACAGGAGGGTCCCCCCCGATCCAGGTCCTGCTAAAGGTTTCTTCCCAAGAGGGAGTTTTTTCTTGCCACTGTTAGGCTTTGCTGTGTGCTCAGGGGTCATGCTCTGGGTGTCTCAGAAGCTCCTATAGACGACTTTGTTGTAAATAGACACTGTAAATAAAATAAAATTGAACTGAATGGAATTGAAATCTGTTTTCCTGACAAATGTGGCTCCATTTAAAGGCGGAATAAAGAATAAGAATAAGATTTATCATCCATACAAACACATTTCCTTACTTTTTAGATTTAGTTCATGATTCAAAGCATCTACTTATAGCTTCTCAGTCTAAGGACCAGGACCAGGACCAGGACCAGGACCAGGTTAGCTAGCTTTAACTGTAGGCAGTCACATTTGTTTTCTACGTTGCGTGAGCTGAGCTGCAGTTGGAGCTGTCCACTGATCCAGTGTGTTGTGTAAACCCTCTAGGGCAGTTTTTGGACTACAATGCGCCTGGCATTGCCAGACCCAGCCCAGCTCAGTACAAACAGTGAGGCCTGTCGGGTCCGAACTGGAGCGGAGTCTGTTGCTGTCGTGGGAAACTGTCTCCCTGCTTGGCTTTGAGTGCTGCTGACGCGTCCAGCGCTCACTTCTGACACAATGTGTCCATTATGTACGAATATTTCAGAATATGATTGACAGCGGTGAGGCCAAACTAGCTCCAAACACAAACTGTCTGTAAACAAGGTAGATTTTTCCTCCAGAACAAATTGTACAATGTCAGGCAAACACCGCGCATTATTTATTTATTTATTTTTTAAGAAGGAAAAAATAATAAGTGGGCATTACTAAGTATGCCCCTTACTGCTTTCATAAGATTTAAGAGGGTGCTTCAATGAATTGATCATCTACAGATCTAATTACCTCTGTAAAAGCTGATGTAACCCTCTGGTGTGTGTTAACACAAAGCCAAAAGGAGAAGACATAAGCAGTGGTCTTAGAGAAACAACTGTTGCTGCACATCAAACATCAGCTTCTTCCAAACAAGCTGGAGTTATTCATGTAGGGGTTTGGAGGAAGAAAGTCCATTCTTCGATGGACAAACCTGCTGACCTATCTGGTCACTAACTGAGATGGACGTGGCCATCCTGAGCAATAGCGAGATTAGAAAGAAGGAGAAGCTCCAGAAATACCCAGAGTATATAATGCTTTACATCTAAACACACTGACCGACCCCGTTGCCTGGAGACCATGGAGCTCCAAGCTATCGTTAGACATCTGTCATTTATGCCGCAGGAGCACTCTTGCTTACATCAAACGTGTTTTTGCATGAATCTCATAAATGTCAGTTTTCTCCGTCTCCCCTCACACTCCACCCTGAAACAGCCAGCTCCAACATCAGCTGAAGCTGCGGAGCTCATTTCAGCCGAAAACGGGCCCCAGAGAGCATCTGGCTCACCAGTTAACAGCAGAAACCTGACACAGACATACATTCTCCGACTGATACAAAATCATTTCTGCTTACAGTCGCTTCATGGCCTGCAGATGAGAGAAGGTTCCAGGAACCAGATGTGTGATTCTGTTGTTGTGCAAAAACCTGAGTCAAAGACAAAAAAAAGACAAATTTAGTAATTTGATTTAATGAACTTATGACTGCATTCTTAAACATAATGCAGTGACCTTTTTGGTAATATAATTTTCCATTTTCTAAATGGGATGAGTAATATGATCATCTTCCCAGAAACGCTATCACGTCTCAGCTTAATAACTGAGCAGACTTGTATTTATTGGCTAAAAGCAGACGTTAAAACATTCCTCTGTTTATGTAAGACCCTGTGAGTAACTTTAAACTAGTCAAATATTTGATCTAATTCATCTTCTATCCCACTAAAACAAGATCTGTTCAGCAACACTTTTTTATGACAGACGTGAGTAAAGGAACACAAGTTAAGTACTGGAAACCAGTCAGAAGGTCACACAGAGGTCAACCAGCAGGAAGTTAAAACTCTGGACTTACAGCCGCTCCAGCTTTGGGAGGTGGGTGAAAGATTCTGGCTCCAAAGAGTCAATGTTGTTGAAGTGCAGGTACCTGGAGGAGAACAAACGGCGACACAGTTGAGTTTGGACCCAAGAGGGGAACCAGCGGAACCAGAATCAGGATCTTGTTCCATCACAGACATCAGCTGACGCTGGAACAGCGCATCTACGTGATACAGTACATTTATATTTGCATCATTTACATACTTTTGTTTCTTCTTCTTCTTCTTTTTTTCTTTTTTTTTTTAACAAAGTTTGTGTTATTTTCTTCCATTTCAGCAGATCAGTGGATTTCTGGACTTCTGTCACCTAACTTTTACGGATATTTAATTGTTTGTTTGTTTTTAAAATTTATTTTATTCCTTATTAATTCATTTTTTTAGGGAGGAAATTATTTAATTAATCTTTATTAATAAATCAATTTTTGTTTGGACTTTTTACATTTCTACTTTATTTATTTATTTGTTTAATCTATACTTGAATTAATTAATTAATTTAATTTTTAAGATTTATTTATCTTTTAGGGAGGAATCCTTTTTGTAAAATTACTAAATTAATTTTAATTTTTACTTACTCTGTTTATTTTTACCGTATACTTAATCCATTTATTTTGTTTTAAAATTGTATTTATCTTTTAGGTATTATTAATAAATTAATTTGTATTTATTTTACTTATTTCTACTTTATTTACTGACTTTTAAAATTCATTTATCTTTTAGGGAGGAATACTTCTTTTTATTAACCAATTAATTATTTTTTACAACAAAACTTAATTAAACATTTGTGATTATACAATTAAAACTCTCAATCTGGTAAAATTTGCAATTTTACCACTAAATAGCTTTTTTGGTTCTTTTTTTTTTAACAAAATAAGTCAACCACTTTTTGTCAAAAAATTGAATTTTATGATAAAGGTTGCGATTTCATTGACAAAAATTCACTTATTTATTAAATAAATATGTGATATTGCAAAATTCATCATTTTACAATTTTTTGTGTGCATTTATACGAGAATGTCTCAGTTTTACAATCTTCATGAATTTTGTGAAGTTTTAGATTTTATGACAAAAATTCAATGACTGAGTCCAGGAACTAGCGGGATATCTGACAACACAGCTGGTTGAGACAGTAAAGAACAATCTGCCCTTTAATGGTAACCATGGTGATGATGTGGATTAAATAGAGCAGGTCAGTCTGCACCCTTTCATACCGACTACCTTTGCCCTGACGTCTTGTTTGTCCATTTTTTTTTGCCAATTAGCCTCAGAACCACTGGAGACTCTTCAGAAAACGTATGGGTGATGTCACATTGACTTTATCCAGTTCTTTTCATACACGGTCTACTTGAACTGAGCAGATCTTCTAGATGGAAGGAGAAATGTCTTCAGGAGCCAAGAAGAGGAAGTCTTTGAGGATTATCTGGATGACTGAGACCCTCCACCAGTGTACTGATGGCTAATCCCGCTAATCCCATTCACAGTAACCATTAGCTTCTTGGTTGTCGGTCTGATCGTCTTTCCTTCCCTACATGTGTTCCTCTCAACCACGTGGTCTCGTTCCCACTTCTACAGACACCCTTTCCTAGACCTCAGACAGATGAGCGCTGTCTTAATTACGTCTAATGATTTCAATCAAGCACAGCTGGACCCCAGTGAAGCTGTAAGACGACGTCAGAACGAAGGCTCGAAATATTTATGTGACAATGTTGGTTAGAAAGCGAATAAAGCACACGCAAAAAAGCTGTTTTTAATTTGTCTTTGACTGGAGAATGAACTTGAATTAATGAGGCCAAAGCAGGAGAAATATGGAAAATTGGAGGGAGAGTAAAAAATTTTAATTTATGACAGTTTACTTCCAAAAAAATCCCCTGTACTAAAAGAAATAAATTAAACCATACGCTGACTAATAAAAGATCATGGAAAATTAAATTCAAAACAGCTGGTGATGAAAATTGTTCAAAAAAAATAAATGAAAAAGATTCTTTTACAAGCCATAACAAACATTAAACATGGTCTATTTGGCTGTTACATTACGTTTATGTGTTCATTCTGGGATAACTTAATCAGCTCTAAGGGATGAATGAGAATCCTGTGATTACATCTGAGAACATCAAAGACGGCTGTAAAAGTTCCACATTAAATTAGAAACTCAACCAGAGGAAGCGGTTATTAAACGTATGTGAACCCCCTGAAATTTAGACAATTTCTACTTTTATTTGCCATCAAATGTGATCAACTGAGTTCTCAACAACAGACATGAAAGTGGAATAACTGAGGAGAGCAGTGGGTTTATGTCAAAAAGTTATAATTTGGAAACATTTGAAAAAGAGCTTCCAACAAAACGTTGCTTGTTTTTGTCAAAACTAGTGATTTTGTGGAACTGGTAACAATTTACAACAAGGTTCACAAAATGTTGCTTAATCAGCACTTTGTTTTATCAGAAAACAAACCATGAACCAACCATTACTTTACCACAACCCACTAATTTAATGGTCCAGTTATCGTTAAAGTAGAGCTGACTTAATCTTTTGTTTCCTGGTAATTAAGCAACATTTTGTGTAACTTGTTTTAAATTGTTACCAATTAACTTTTTTTATTACAAAAATCTTGACATTTCAATTTATAAGAAAAAAACCCTCAATTTTATGATCAAGGTCACAATTTATGTACATTTATGACACAAATTCAAATTAAAGAAAAAATATGTTATATTGTGGAAATTTGTCATTTTACAACAAAATTTTATATTTTTTGAAGTCTTTCCTTTTTATTTGCAGTTATACAAGAAAAATAATAAAATGTTATGTTTAGAACAAAAGTCTCAATTTTATTAATAAAGATAATGATTTTTGTAAAATTCTAAGCTTATGAGAAAGAAATTACTTTTTTGGAAAAAATATTTGTTTTTCCTTTTAATTTGTGATTATTATTTTGAGGAAAATTTTGATTTTATAATAAATTTACACTTTATTCTATTTACTTATTATTTTTTTGTGGCTGAGTCCAGGAACTAGAGGGAAATATGACAACGTAGCTGGTTGGAATAGTAAAGTATAACCATCCCTTTAATAGTAACCATGGTGATGATGTGGATGAAATAGAGATCGACTTGAGTTCAGATGTACGACACTGAAAGACCTCAAGCCTCCAACAACCTCAGGAACATCTCTGAAGACATTAAAGACGCTGCATTTTTTTTGTTTTTCCAGCTATTGTGACTTCGATGAAGATCAGATCACATTTTGTGGTAAATTCATGCAGAAAACCAGCTGAAGCATATCAAACTTGATGTAAAACATGTCACTCCCACATTAAAACTTGTCATTAATGCGCCCAAACTCGAAGCGGCTACTCCAAGTTTGAAAGTGGATTCTTTGAATGTGGTTCCACTAAAGTTCAGCACATCTCGATGAGGTGTGTCATTTCCAAAGCTGACATTTATAACCTTAAACAACACTTGCTGACATGTTTTCTTTTTAAAGCATGCATGTGTCAGACTGCAAACATTTAATGCAGAACAAATAAAACACATCAGACCAGAACAAATCAGAGTAGAAGTGCGATTTCTGCAGCAGCAGGACAGACGGAGGACAAGCTTTCCTGCTACCCAGGTATGGAGCTCTGACTCTTCACAGAGGTGGTGGGGGGGTCAGCATCTGTCATCCTGATCATGTGACTCATGCAAAGGAGTGGGGGGGGGGAGGGTCAACGTTGCACACAAGGGTTGGGTGCACACATGGCATGCATGGTGGCGGCAGGAAAAGGACCTAAGACCTCTACAGTCATGTCTCAAGAACATGCTCAGCACCTGGACATGGAGGGACCTTGTAGAGTCATGACTTACTTATAAAGGAAAGGGGGGGGAGGGGGGGGGGGGGGGATCAAGTAGGCAGAAGGAGGAACATAACAAGCAAAAGGAAAAACTGACTGAGGAAGTAGTTCACTTCCATTTT